>JBCAUG010719012.1:0-12701 GCA_038406175.1 Haplosyllis leylae | reverse complement strand
GAAGAAAAAGTACCAGGAAAAGTGGAAGAATGCATATTTGACAGTTAAAAATGCAAGAGCTTCCAGGGCCCTAAGGCAGGCCCTGGACCCGGCCAATACGCACTCACTTCACTCACCCGACTCTACTGCATGACATCGGTAAAATCTCGGAAGAAATTTCTGGGCCCCCCCTTGACCAAATCCTGGATCCGCTACTGTTTGATGGATATCTCTCTGACAATTTTTTACAGGACCAGAGGGACGATTGTGCCCTTGCCTCCACCTGGATTCTACTGCAGTGTCTGCTACCGTTCCCACATAATTCCATCTTAATCTAACGTGTTTGGCATTTTCCATTTTTTCTGGTCAATAAATGGACATTTTAATTTAAGTTGAAAAATGGTCAAAAAGTTAACAAATGATGAAGAATCGTAGAGAATTTTTATGCTTGAAATAAGACATTTAGTTTTGACATTAACTTAAACATAATTTTTTCCATGTCCCTTTGTCGGCGCACGATGCATTAAAATCACTCAGTATGACGTTCAAAATTAATCTGTCTCCTTCCTGGGGTGAACCCCTCGTCTACGAAATTCATGATACAATTTATCTTATTTTACAAAACACAAACAAATTTGCAAACTGTGCTTGACACTAAAAACTGTTGCAAAATAAGGGATGCTTGAATTAAATTTGAGCAATGACAACAAACAGAATTTTCCCAGACATCCCTCAAATGTGAAATCAGGCCATTAGCTATATGAAACGGTTTCAGTATGGTTGCTTTCGCCAATGCCAGAAAATTCAGGTGCAGATAATTCAGAGGAATTGATGTCTAAGCGTCCCGTGAATTCAGAATCAACAATTGGACAGGAGGTATTTCAAAGTGACAGATTTAAAGACTTTTTACTATATCTGAAGCGTTTTCATCCATTTTCAATTGAAATCCTGATATAGGAAATTATTATTAAATTATGGAAAGGTAAAATATATAATAATTATATTGATAAATGTTTCCTTGCTCGCGGTAGGCGGTAACTGTCTCAGTACTCATTTTGTTGTTATTTCGTCCCAAATTCCTGAAACCAAAACTAACTTTCACAATTAATTTGTTTCAGGAAAAAAGCCTTTTTACTGGTAGAACATCTACAACTGAAAAAATAAAGAAAATAGACATAAAACAATGACAATCAAATTCTTTTAATATAATTGTCACCAATATTACTTTAGTTTTGTGCTTTTAAGTCAACACCCTCCAGTTAGTCACTGGAGCAATTAGGCTTCTTATCTCAGGGGGTGACAGTGCATGTTCATGGGTGCTCTGTTCATCCACTAGACCCAATTATTGATGAAATGGATGATTCTGGTGGACTGCAATGCTGGGATGGAGGTTGGCAGTGACACTTGGGCCCCCTGTGTCTTCCAGGAACTGTAGTTAGGACCTCCAATGAAGTGCTTGCACTGGTGAAGAACACAAACAGCTTCAATATATACAGCCTTTGTTGAGAAACTCCTAAATACTGCTAAAAGGAGCCTTGTTGACAAATACAGAAGTGACAACCCACTGGAGGGGAATTCTCACTACAATATAGTGGTAGACCTTTGCCATATCTAATGAACACAAACATACTATTATGGGCATTGTTCACACAGTTCATCAAATTTCATTAACAGCTAAAACTGGAATGCATATCAAACTGGAATGGACATATTATAAACCCTGAAATAGATCTACACAACCATTCAGTAACAACAAGCTCCTAACATAGATTCAAGTGAATTACAGTAAAGCACATCTATATTTACTTGTTAAAGTCCTGATAGTATTCAGGTTACATCATGCTGACATGTTAAGGATCAGCAGGACAATGAACTCCCTCCACCCTCTTGGATCTGAAAGTGTTGTCAGAATGCTCAGAATGACCACATTGCACTTCTGAGATACTTTTCAGGAGAATCAATAGGAGGGGGTTGAAGTCACTACTCTTGGTTATCTGACAAGTTTCTGCCATTTGCTAATGGCACCTTAACAGTCTGGTAGTTACTCTGGTAGTCCTAATTTCAGGGAAGCATGCCCTGCTCATATAGGGTCAGCCTAACCACAGGCCCATCAAGAAGTAGTTCTATGGGGACCTGCAGGGGTATCATAAGTCCCTATTACTTATAAATTCCCTCCCATTATGGGAAAGGTAACTGAGCTCACTGACTCTGGCACCACTTTCATCTCAATTGGGCCACACATAGTGTCTATAGGTTAGAGGGGGTTGAGTAGGAATATCACTCATATGTCAAAAGCTATGATTGGTACAAAATAACCATGGATCATGTAATGGGGTCTGATTGGCCAATAGGGATGTGCATGTGATTGGTCACAGCAGGAGGAAACAATGTGATTTAGTTTCGATCAGTACATGTTCACAAGAAGGAGGCTCAGTCATCATAACCACACATTGCTGTTAACTGGATTAACTGCATTAAGTGAAAACAATGCAGAATCATTCCCACTGACCTCTGCATGCTTTATTAACCTGTTACATAATGATTATTTTGCATTCCAACAGATTTATAACAGTCAAAACATTGTCATTAGTATTACCCCTTTATATCAGGTCCATTGGAGGGCTCTGAGAGCAACCAGGTTTTGCATCTCAGGAAGTGACAGCAGAATTCATGGAATTATCTATTTGTGCACTGGACCACAATTTGGATAAAGAGCATGTTATTAATACTATAGCCCCTCCAGAGGGTGTCCAGAGTAAAAGGAAATACACTAGAGTAATCAAAGTAAATTAATGTTATTGGGAGGACTACCAGAGGATTACCAGTGAGAATTTCAATGATAACACTCCAAATGCCTTAGAACCCATGGTTCAGCTAGGAACCATCTTACTGAACCCAGAGGGGTTCCACAACCCCCACCTAAGAAGTTCCAAATATGGGAGTGGAGTGAATAGTTTGGTATCCAACCTGCTTCTCTTAATGTCACATAATTAAGCCAGGCTTTTACAGGAGGTGGCAATACCAAAATATTAATCCACCCTAAAAAGTTCCCTCTGGAGGAATGTAATAAGGACCACAGTCCTGTCCTCCCTGAGGCAGAGGAATACACTATGATTTAACCTCTGTTTCCAAGTGAATTATGGCTTACTTAATTGAGTGTAGCAGGAGGTGGGTACTCAAGCAAGCAATGACATCATTGCTCCAACTTCTGATTGACCACACATTCTAACACTCATTTTTACACTGATTGGTATCACCATGGGCTGGACAGCTACGCAGAGTTACACAATCCCCAGGATATCAAAATAAGCCCAATTCAACTAAATACTGTGATTCTGAGCACACAACACTCTGTACATATTGTAACAACATACTGAGGAAGAAACACTCTCATATGAAAGCCATTAAAATTGGGTCATCTGTCTATGTTAACAATTAGTAGGATTTTTGCAACTTTCATCTTGTGCAGCTTCTCCATTTTAATACACTTTTGAGGTTTGTGTAGTAAGGCATCATTTTTAAAACCTTTCTCCTCATTTTGGTCAAAAGGTTCAACTTCACAAAAATGTAACCATTTGAGATCAGTGAAAATGGCTCACATCATGAGCAATCGTTTCGTCGATGTTTGATGTTCCATACATGATCTGTATTGTCAATATTTCTATCTGACAAGGGAATCCAGAACGCTACATCAGACCTACAACACTCCACCACAATAGATGTTTTTTGTAATCAGGTAACAAGACAAATGCCACAGGAAAGGTGAAACTTTCAGTTCAATATAATTTTAGAGAAGTAATTTTTGGTTGCCACATTCAGGAAAATTGAAATACAAACTATACTGTAGAATTTCCACAAATATACTATAAATATTTTAAAATGTTCTTGTTACACGTTGTTAATATTTAAAAATAATATCCGTTACAAACGATTGTATATTAAATTAGAAGGCCTGGAGTCAAAGGAACAGAAATCGTTACCAGAGAGAAGTTCTGGGCAGTTATACACCATGAAGAGATTCTTATTGAGATGTCCAAGAATGTTGCCTCGGGTATCAAAACGCTTTCTTCTAACCACGGGGGAAGCCTTCTTGCACTGGCTTCAAAGAACGGGAATTGTCCGTTGAAAATGACAAATGACCTTGTTCGAGATAAGACAATAGCATTATTGAAGTAGGTACAATAAGAAGAGAGATGGAGATAGAAGGGTTGATACAAGATCAGCTCTCCAGGGCATTTTAATAGTAGAGGATGTTTTTGCCACGTGTTTGCTCAGGGAGGCAAGAAACAAGTTCTAGGCATAAAGAACTAAATGTGGTTAACTGACCTTGAATTGACCTCAGGGGTAAAATAGACAAACCATCCACAACCACAGCCCTATTCCACCCCAGATAGAATGTACCCTCAGCCACTAAGTGCCCACTTTTCGGTCATATCTTTTCCTGTTGAGAGAATTTTCTCTTATCATCCATGACCTACCAGGAAGACAGGATGTGTCACTTTTTGCCAAGAAACCCTCTAGCAAAGGAGGTTGTATCTACATCAAGACTTTTAACCCCATGGTGATCAGTGCAGATCAATGATTTAATTCCATTTTCCAAGACTTCTATTTCCCTGGTGAAAACTTATTGTGTCAATTCTAACTCTATTCGCTTGTCATGGCGTATGATAAGAAATATAGTAAAATCACTGGCAACTGAAAAACCAGATTGGAAATCTATTGTTCGAGGCATTTTGATCAAATGGCATTCATTATTATAGTTTTCCTTGCAAAATGAGATCATCTCTGTTCTTCGTGAAAATAATCCTCTCCGTGAGAGAGAAGGAACAGAATTTTAAAACTATGATTTGGTATATACACTTTAACTTCCTCAACTTAATTTGAAGTGAAAAGAGATGAGAAAAGTATGCATAATGCCGCCAGCTTTCATGTTCTGCTGACGGGCATGTTTCATCACTGTCTTCGTTAAAACAATGAGACAGTTGAGGCTGCTACCGGAACGGCAAGTGCATTGCCTGACCCCGAAGTACCCATCTCCGAGCCCGCAGATACCTACAGGTAACCAGGAATACCTGGGGTCAAAATTTAAATGCCTGATTTTAAAAAAGCCCGAGGCACAGCAAGTGTAAGGGGTATCAGTTTTTTATAGAAAAGATCCACCGGGTTACATTCAAATTTCCTGCATAATGAGAAATACGTCACCAGGGTGTATTCGGTGCATTTTATTTTAAACGAGAAAACGAAGTCAGTTATTTTCCTCTCGTCGAATCGCGTTTGAACAAAAAGGTTAAAATGGTAAAATAAGATAGTTAAATGATGAAAATATGGGATTTGCTTTGATTTGTTTACAATAACAGTATAAGTTTAGTGATTTAGAATTTTTCCAGAACTTGTATCATGTATTTGTCTTTTTACCTTACGTAATTTCCTTGACATAAAATGCAAATGCAAAAAAAGTTTAAATTGCATCCAAAGCGGACAAAACCTTTCCAAGAAAGTAATTCTCACAAATGCGACACGTCTCATTCCAGCAAATCTGGATGTAGTGGCATCCAATTCCTGTGTCACTTTGGTTCTGCATCACTGGATACTGTACGAATAAAACAATCGCCAACATGCCATCACATCATGACATATGCTGTTTTTCTCCCATACTCCATTACGGATTGTAAAAGCGACTGCCACTGCTGAACTGATAACAATGATAGTGATATTGGACTCAGATTCCGGATTTTCTGACACACGTTCCCATCACCTGTTCGGGTTTTAATGACATTATTTGAATGGCATAATTACCCCAGCGTAGCGCGCTTATTGTGTCCGGGCCGATGTGTGTTAACGGTCACATTTACGCACGGGCTGCCGTATCGTTCGACGCCAAGCGATGCATTCAAGCTAAAAACTGTGTAACAAAGCAAATTATGAAAATAATTATAATTCTGGCTGTGACAGCTATTTTTCTGCTATCTGTGGATTTTCAAATAGCTATACACCTGGTGCAGAGTTTTGGCATTCTGTATTAACGCTGGCACGCAACGTCTGCTCAATGCACTTCATGTAATCCCTAGACAAATCATATCTAATTTGAAATGGATTTTCATACAACTAATTCGGTAAAAGTGAGTGTGTTCACAACTTTTGAAAAGGTAAAAAATAAACAAAAACGTAAAATTTGTATTCCTACACCGCTAAAATTGTGTAAAACAATTCAACATGCCCTATACACATTCTTTTTTGCACAAAAACACCTTTTAACAAATAGATTGCGAAGGAATCATTGAAAACAGAAAGCTTGAAAATAAAAAGGAAGACATGCACCGAATGATGAAAATTCCTGGTTAAAAAAAGTGACACATCCTGTTTCCTGGTAGTCATGGATGATAAGAGAAATACCTCCTCACAGGGAAGTTCTGATCTGTGGTCAGATTAGCTGATGGGGCACGAACCCAAGACACAAGTGAATTCATTGACAATGAGGTAAAGAACAGAAACGCCACTGTCAATCGTGTGTCTTTAAATATAAGTTGACTTACCTTACTGAGTTTGATTTGAGTTTTTCTAATATTGCTTTGGTTTGTTTTTTGTTTTGATTATTTTTTATTTAGCTTTAATTTTAAGATTTCAATGTTTGCTAATATGTCTTACTGAAAATGTAAAAGTTACGTGAGTTCCTTCAGATATGTATGCCATCAAATCAACTTGAAAAGGAACAAATCAAACGGTGTAATTTATACGGAATCAAATAAACACAAAACCAAATCAAATGCAATTGCGGAAAAACTCACTTGCAGCCAGAGCATTTGAAACCAGGACAATTATTCTGCATCAGCCGCACATAATGTCTCCATCCACGGGGGGGGGGGGATTACCCCAGCCAGGTCTGGCAGGGGTTGTGGGGATACCCCAGCCAGGTCTGGACAGGGGAGGGGGTACCCTAGCCAGGTCCGGCCAGGGGGGTGGGTACCCCAGCCAGGTCTGGATGGGGATACCCCCAGCAGGGATGGGGTACCCCCCAGCTGGGATGGGGTACCCCCTGGGCTGAGATTGGTACCCCCCAGCTGGGAGGGGTACCACTCACCTGAGATGGGGTACCACCTGGCTGAAGATGGGGTACCCCTCCCTCCCCTGGGTTAGGACAGCATGCAGTTGGTGGTATGCCTCTTGTGTTCATGCAAGGGAACTTTCTTGTTAAGTAGGTGAGTTTGAGCTCGGATTTACCTTCTAGTCTCAAACTCACCTCCCCCAACAACCAATCAGATTTGAGGAGGTGAGTTTGATTTAACGCATCTGTGTAGGGGGTGAGTTCAAGCTCGGACTCACCTCCTAAACAACCAATCAGAATATGGCTTTTAAATGCATGCAGAATAAAATCCTTGTCCTTGTCGGGGAATCAGGTGTAGATCCATCTGCCTACAGTCGATGAGTTCATAGCTCTGAACTCACCTGGGTGAATCTCACATTATTAAAGTCTATGGCTAAGTATCTTATTACAACAGGTGCGGATCCAGGATCCAGGTCTTGGTGAAGCGAGCTGGGCCAGGACCTACTTGAAGACTTTTAGGTTTTATCTGCTGAAATATGCTTTCTCCTACATTCCAGGGAAACTTCTTCCTCTCATTTCTAATATTTAGTTGAAATTTAAAATTTGATTTTTAATCTTCATGAAAAAGTTATGTCCTTTGGTTGTGTAAGTTAAGAAGGTATGCTGAGTGAACTGAGGCTAGAATTTTTTTTGCTGCATGAGTGTGAATATGTATGAATGATAACATCTTGTTCTAGTCTAATGTCTCAGACAATGTCTTATAAAGGGAAATTTACATTTATAATAAGATGAAATAATTATCACTGCATTTGTTAATTTGGAAAAAATAAAACCAAAAGCTAAGACTTTTACTTTCAGTTTGTAAGTAGTTTAGATATTAAAGGCAGAGTGAAGCAAGACTGGGAAAACGTTTGGATTTGAAATATGAAAAAATAGTCAAATATTAAGGATATAGTACATTGAGAGAAGCGAGGCACAAAAATCAATTGGAAAAATGTTGAAATGACATTACTTCTTGGAAAAGTGGAGCAAACTTTGCTTGTTAATTCCGTATTAAGATAATTAGTAAATCACCAAATGAAGGGAGATGTACTTTACTTCTTGCAGGGTGTATGGTCTTATGACTGTAATGCATGTACTGAATTGAAATAGGAAGAGGTAAGTAAGAAAAAGTCATCTGCGTTTCCAAGTGAACCGCATCGATCTTAACTGCAGATAAGTTTGATTTAATGGCTAAATATGGTCGAAGTCTAACATCACCCTTTCAAAGATTATAGCTTACCACTGCTCAAGCAAACAAGAGGTATTTTCAAAATTGCAATCACCCTGCAGACACAAAGTATTATTCTTCTCGTCTCAAAGCCAGAGCAATTTCTTTGCAATAGATCTATGCAATATTATCAAATAAAGTGTTCCCGGAGACTTATTGTAAATTTACTTTGGTTATAAGCCATGGGATTAAAATGATTAATTTAAATCAAAATGGAGAATGAAGAAAAATGCATTCTGATATGACTTTCAGTAGGGCATCCAGAATTTGGTCAAGGGGTTCGGGAAATTATTCCACGATTTTGCTATAGATGCAAAGGGAAGTTCTTGCATTTCAGCTATCAAATTTGTATTCTCCACTTATCCTATTATTTCCTCTTCCAAAATTTTACAATATTGTAGATATATTTCCACATATCCCTATTTCTGCCTAAAAAAGATTTAGGCAATTTTACAGATGCTAACTCCTTCAGAGATTTGAAGTATCCTTTTGGATTTGTTTATAGGACATATTGCCCATAGCTAAATGGTCCCCAGAAGCTGTAACATTTTGAATCTAAAAATATGTATTTTTGTTATTTTCTGAGGACTTTTTGTTTCAGTTCTAAAACATTACTTCGTAATAAAATATCCACCAATAACTAAATATCTCTGATATGATAATGTATAATATTACATCTTTTCACACACAAGATTACATAATGTAGGTGTCCATACATAAGAAGAAAAAGTACACAGATGAACACTGAAAAAAATGCCAAGCAGAGTGCGGTAAAAGGTAATGTTCATGAAGTATGGAAGTGAGGCAAAATGTTTTTGGGGAAAATTGAAAATAAGAACCCAAAAATTCATGGCTGAGCTCTTAAATTGTATACTGGGGCATCCAAATCTTGGGGTCTCCCTGGGATCTGCTAGGGAAATGGACAAACAGGAATTTTAACACTTTCAGAGGTAAAGAATAAATATTAAGAAGTGAAAGATTTCACTTTGGTGACCCTAGATCAGATTGAAGTGAACATTGAAAAAACCTGACATTCTAGTTCAGGAGGATGGAACCTTTTGTGATCTTCTTTGATCAGTTAACATGTTGGATAGCAGCCATTATCAGAATTCACAAAAGTGGCTGCCATCACTCACAGAGTCAACATAGAGACTTGCAATAAAACCAAATGCTACTAAGTTTGGATCAATCTTCAATTTCAACATGTTGTCAGCCTTACTGAATGGTAGTCATTACATAATATAAATGGCTGCCACAGTTCTACCATGGGTGATTTTTGTTATGATTGACATTTAAGATGGCTGACAAGATGACTGGCAACATGTTGAGGTTGAGAATTGATGCAAATCTAGTTTTTGTTCAGTTTTTGTTACAAGTCTCTACATTGACTCTGTCAGTGATAGCGATCATTTTCTGATTTCTAGTAATGGCTGGTATCCAAGATTCCTGACAAGCTGATAGCTGTTCAAAGATGGTCACCAGAGGTCATGTATAGCAAGGCTGAAATTTTGAGTTTTTCTGAGTTTTCAAGTATTGCAATGTTCATGAACTCATGTTGGTTCAATCTCACCTCACATGAAATAATATTTTTCACCTTGTGTTGAAAAAATTCCCAAAATATTTGGAACCTATCCATAAACCAATAAGGTACCTCTTTGAGTAACCAACTAACTCCCCTTTGATATTCATCATAGAGGCCTCTTAAAGGTACCATTTAACTCAGAACTAAGTTCTACACACTTTTAGTAACAAAAAATTGGGCTGTATGGAAAACTGGCAGGTCTCCCCTAAATAGGTACACAAATATGTATTTAAGGGAGAATGCTGCCTTTTCTATTCTATTTAACTACCCTCTAGTATGTTTACTGATCACACATTACCATCTGGGAGACTCAGGTATTTGTCACCTAATAATTAACTGAGTAGCTAGCATGTAAAGGTTCTCTGAAATCACTCTTTAACCTGGTTTTCTCACTGTCATTTCTGATATAAATTGAGCCCCCCATCTGAGTAACTACACTAAGGTGCTCAAGCATCCTTGGCATAGAAGAGGTATGTGTCCAGATGAGATAGCACTTCTAACAATTAAATAATTATGCACTTAACATTTGGCTGTAAAGCCAGATTCATATCCACATCATGACCACTTACAAAATTACCATTTTTTTCTAATGTCAACACTAGGAACGAGTTAAGGTTCCTTAGAATATCAGTGTTAGAAATCCAGGAAGTGAAATTCTGTTGTCGTGATTGATGCGAATGGGTTCTTTGGAAACAAACGGCTTATTACTTTGTTCAACACATATCATTTTTACCACAATTGAGCTTGCTCATTAAGTAGATCTAACTATTTGTTGTCTTTGAGACGTTGATCTATTTGAAATTCATCTAATAAAGTAACCCTGCACATTAATCTGGAGGGAATTATTTTGATTTGGAGGAGGAAAGATTGTGATCCTCAGTTTCGGCAGGTAAACTTATTATTCTACAAAAAAATATACTTTGGCGATACGATTGAAGTTTTTCACAATATTAATTGTTTCATTGTTGTAAAATTTTAATTGTTTTCGCGTTAAAAAATATTTTCTGGAAATGTCGTCGCATAGATGTGAAGTGTTGCAAGCTCCAATTTCTTGTGGTGAGAATTTCCGCACCATGTCAGCATACATCTTTGACTTTGTCAGGTGGTTTTATCGTATTTGATCTCAACCAATTCATTTAACACTACAGTGAACTTCAAATATATTATGCTGAATCATGACAAGTGAATAACTCAGTAAGACATCAAAATATCAGTATTATTCCAATGCAGATATTCCCTCAACATGAAAGAGAGCCCAGACTTGATAACCTCAAAGCAATAGTCTCATATATAATATCACAAAGAGAATGACACCATCTGACAAGTTCATGTTTGCACATCTGACCAGAGTTGATGTAAAGATATAATAATAAGTTACGCCTTCTACAGACAATATATATTTTATAATATTATTGAAACCCTTCAGAAAAAGAACATGTGTTTACTCTTCAATGAGTCAATTATAATTTGCAAGGCATTTCGAAACCAATTGTGACGTTTTAGTTTCATTTTTTTTCCATTTGGATCTTTCTGATGATACAAGAATCATATCACAGGAGCATCAGAAACCCCTTACTTTTTCCTATGTCAAAAGATACTGATCTAGGATAACAATATTTGTGAGCCAGAATATTTTTAACACTATATTTTCACATCTCGACGTTTTTTACATTTACATTTGTACACGCTCTCTCCTTCATTGAGTGAAACCTAGGCTCATTCACGCAGATTCAGAAAGGCCCAATGGGGAGGGGCATTTGTATTGATCCTGTAAGGCAGTTTCTCTGGCAGAACAACAGAGTCAGATTATAAACCCTAAGTCAGAATACACCAGGTGACTTCAGCACAAATTTAACAGAGTCAATATAATTATAATAACATACCTCAACAGGGAGTGTTGGGCACCCTGCAGAAAGAGATCACTTAGAACTATGTAAGTGCAGAAGCCTAGGTCTCACAAGAGCTTTGCACTGTTTGAGATGGTTCCTAGACTGAACAACTAACCTTTGGTGAACCTTGACAATGAACCACCAAACTTTCCAAAGAGTACGAAACTTGGGCTATATAGTGGTGGTTCGTATGTCACTAATGACAGAGGCATTCTGTGCTGACATCCCATTCAGCAGTGTCTCAGTGGAGATATGGAATAGGTAGAAGCTCTCCCACACCAACATGTGATCAGGCTCTGGCTTCCTGTGCCTCCTGCAAGGCAATGAAGTTATGGTTACTGCAAATAGCACTGGATCCTGGAGACAGACCTTGCTGGTCCTAGGATACCAATAAGGAATGTGTTGTGGAAAATTTAAACTTTGATTAATGTAGGTATGCTTACATTGGTTCCACATGATATATATTCTAAGAAATATTGATGAATAATTATTCATTATGGCAAGGATAATTAATATAGGTTTCTCTTTCCTACAAATACAAAGGCATAGCTAATAGCGATGATGTTTGCAGCTTTTGTCACACAGAATTCTCTCTTTCCAATTGTGTGGGTCTAGGAAAGTCTTGTTTTTGGATAAATAAAAATATTATTTTTGAAAGTTTGAAAATATAATTTAAAACCGGAGTGGCTGAACGATTTACAGTGCCGTGCTTGCGGCATAGACGGTTGTGGGTTCAAGCCCCAAACCTCCACTAATGCTTGCAGACATGTCTGCAGATATGTGGATCAAAAAGGCTCAGCTGCCATGCTGACCTCTATACAGTCAGCAGATGTCACACCAGAGGTGAATCTGAGGACTAGCGCGCAGGCAAGAAAGCATGCAAGTGAGACATCCACCCTGGCTTTGAAACCCAGGGCAGACGTCACCAGAAGTCCAAAA
>JBCAUG010719001.1:0-12701 GCA_038406175.1 Haplosyllis leylae | reverse complement strand
CACGTAAACATCCGGTTTCATTTCTCGGTCATTTTCATGAATATTGAATAAGTCAGAGGCTATATGATCATCATCCCCTACTTCATGGTTTCTCTCGCGATTTTGAAACAGTCAGTGGTTTTGTAGTGCAGATGAATGTGACAGACATATTAAATATGACTTTACACTAACGATGTTTATTTGGAGCCTTTTTGATGAAATTACAGTTTCGGTGGGTTCCATTTGGAAATGTTTAACTTTTTTGAGGTTAACCTATTTTTAGCGAAAGTTTCTTCAAATAACAAAGCGCCACATTTTAAAATGTTTTTGTTGCAGGTCAACGCAGAGAGAGAAAATGGTGAAGAATCAGCGTACCGGTAGACCTATGTTGAGTCTTGTGAACAGGGTTCATTTGGATGGTCAGTCTTGGTAGATCCACTTTTCATTCCGATGTTCAATCTTGGTGCTTTTGATCTATTGCACAGGCGGTGTGTCCGTTGTGTCTTGGAATAGGTGTAGATCTACAATAGGTGTGAAAGTGCCTATTGTTTAGGTGTTGAAATGGAACAACCATTTTCGATTTCCCAAAGTCGCAAGAGATTGGTCGTGTAATTCCTGTAATATTATATTACATTCTCCATTAATGCTCTCAGGCTCTTGGCCATCCAGGTTCTGTCTAACACTCTCGGCTATCTGGATCTGTGAGTGTCTGATGCTCTTTGCTATCCTGATCTATTCCTCTTTTTAGTTTTAATTGCATAAATCATTAGAGGAAAAACTAATTTACTGAAAGTTACAAATCTATACCTGATGCTCTTGCCTATCCAGATAATGTCTGATGCTCTTGGCTACATGACACTCTTGGCTATCTGGATAATGTCTGATGCTCTTGGCTATCCAGATAATGTCTGATGCTCTTGGCTATCCAGGTACTGTCTGACACTCTTGGCTATCCAGATAATGTCTGATGCTCTTGGCTATCCAGGTACTGTCTGACACTCTTGGCTATCCAGGTACTGCCTGACACTCTTGGCTATCCAGGTACTGCCTGACACTCTTGGCTATCCAGGTACTGTCTGACACCCTTGGCTTTCCAGATAATGTCTGATGCTCTTGGCTGTCATCATTATATTTTTTAACTGACCTGATCTATGTCTCTTTTTAGTTTTAATTGTATAAATCATTTGAGGAAAACTATCATTAGTCTTAAATTTACTCAAAGTTACAAATATATATACTTAATGCTCTTGGCTATCTGGATAATGTCTGACACTCTTGGCTATCCGGATAATGTCTGACCCTCTTGGCTATCTGGATAATATCTGACACTTTTGGCTATCCTGATAATGTCTGACACTGTTGGCTATCTGAATAATGTCTGATGCTCTTGGCTATCCAGATAATGTCTGATATTTTTGGACTTTTAGGTACAGTTTAACACTTTGCTGTTTTATTTATTCAAAGTTTTAATTTTGAAAGACTATTAAGTAAACAGATTAGTTCAAAGGCAATTTTTTGTATTTTTCACACTAGATTATAAGTATTCAGTACATTTCTAGAGAACAAAATGTTTTCTTATTAGCATTATTAACTGTAATTTCAAATTCTATCTCTTTTTTTCTATTTTATTTTTCTGTTTTAAAATTTATTTTAACTTATTGAGTCCTCAGTAAACTAGGTTATAGTTACTAGGCAGCCATCTTGGGTGTTACTAGGTATTTTAGTAGTCCAGCAGTTAAGGGTCTGATTATTGTCCAATCAGAAAATTCCATAGCAATTAAAAACCTTCACTCCGAGACACCAGTTGTTTCTCGTGGCAGAAAATTAAACTTTTGGCACTTTTTTGTTGCACAACTGTAATTAAACCACGTTGGCAACTCTTTAAGAGTCATCAACAAATAGTCTCACTTTCGAGATACATCCGATTTTCTTCACTTTATGCAGTTTTTTTGGGGAACAATTGGTCAAAATAATAAGTTGGCGTACCCCCTCGTCCGCCACTAACTAATATCACCTAAATTCAAAAAAAATCAATTAAATTTTTTTGGGATAATCTGAAGCCAACTTTTACAGGATCATGGGGTTTGCCGAAAATGTTGCAACAAATATATGTATTTACAAAGGTTTGTGACTCCAGTTAGAGGAAATGTTTTTATCATTCACAACCCTGTGTAAATGTTGCAAAGTGAAAGTATGTTGGATAATTAACTTATTAATTAATTAGTTGATTAATTAATTAATATTAGTTGCAAATGTAAATTCAGCAAATATCACTGCAGCAAATATCACTTCAGCAAATATCAATAGCAAATATCACTTCAGCAAATATCAGTAGCAAATCTCAGGTTTTGGCAAATATCAGCTGATATTTGCTGGTTCTCAGCCAATCAGAATTGAGGATTGTGCCCCAATGAATGATAATAGAAGTGCACACACGCACGTACCACACAAGATAAGGCCCCCATGCCATTAATTAGTGATCCATGAACCCATGTTAAAGGACTCCAATTGATACTGAAGGCAAGTGCCACAGAAAAGCAATCAGGAATACACTCGTAAAACAACTTGGCCACAATGCAACGTTATTTTCAGTGTGCCGTATTAGATAATTCATGACATTAAATTTCAGACATGTGTTTGTATGGATATATCTCCTTGAGAATATATCATAAGATGAAATATCAAGGAGTAAAAAATTTCACTTTGGTGACTCATTAAACCTTATGCAAGATGAGATTGAATCTAACCTAGATCAGATTGAAGTGAGCATTGGAAAATGCAATAAATATGGAAAAAATTTAAGTTCAAGTTTAGGAGGATGGAACCTTTTTACCAGCCATCATTTTGCCAGCCATCTTGGGTGTCTCTTGTAAGTCTTTATGTTGACTTGGTGAGTGATGGCAGCCACTTTCATGAATTCTGGTAATGGCTACCATCCAAGATGGTGGACAACATGTTGAAGTTGAAGATTGACCTAAATTTAGTTGTGCTTGGTTATTATTACAAGTCTCTATGAGTGATGGTAGCCACTGAATATTGGTGATGGCTGCCATCTAAGATGGCTGACAAGAGGATAGCCAATCAAAGATGGTCACCAAGTATCCCCTCCAACCCCCTCCCCCCCCAAAAAAATTTAGTTTTTCCAAGTTTTGGAAGTTTTCTGAGGTTTGCTTCACATTGCATGGAAACTCGGCTCACATTGGTTCAATCTCACCTCATGAAAAATAATATTGTTCGCCTTGCATGGAAAAAATTCCAAAATATTTGAGAAAATATCCTCGTTTCCATCAATAAGGTACCTCTAGGAGTTACCAATAATCTGACTCTACATGACAGATCAGAAAAAAATATTTTTACTGACAATCATAAATGATATGTCTATGTTTCATGTGACTTTCCTCGTGAGATTTTTTCTCGAACCCACAGTGTTCAAAATGCTCCATGGATTTAAATTAGGCATTTTAACTGATACTTGTTCAAAATATGAAAAAGTATGCCTCAAGGGATGGATTTGTATCAGAAATCATCAAATGCAAACATAACCTCTGGGCATATTTTCTTCGGACTAATTATTAAGATGTTGTTGAGTGCACTTTTGTTTTACATGGAGTGAACAACAAAGTGCTCAAGGTCGAAAAGCAGACAGAAAAGCAGCTTAAAATATTAATTCTTGATGGCCTGTACGTATCCGGACAAGTTTGGTGAGTGGAATCATGTTTTCAATTTAATGTTGAAAGAATGAATATTTTACAGGGATTTGAAAACTGAATTAAGTGATTGTAAAGTATTCATCGTGAGTGATTACATTCTCTCAAAATCTTTACACACTGATGATAGCAGCAAAGAATCATGCAACAATTGTTCACACCCCAACTGAGTTTTGTGTTACACACAATTTGTTCCTTTGTGATACATTTTATTTCATGAAAGTGACGATGCAAAAATGGATTGCCTCTGATTTAGACCGATTCAAAAGATCTTGCTGATGGCACTATAATTAAGCGCTTCAATATATGAATGTTCCAGAAATGACATTAAACAGTTTTTCAAACACTTTCACTCTGCACAGAGCACATGGATATGCAAATTGTAAATCTTTCTTTTGGGTCTTTTCTACCTTTAATAACTTCATTCATAATGGAAAACGTTTATTATCTTTATCAATGGGGAGAATGACTACCAAGCGGATGATGCAATTAGTCCAAAACTAACATCAATGCACACACTATTTTCGTACTGTGTGCTCTCAAAGTACTTCTATCGATCAAATCTAAGTAATATCTCTACTGAGTGAAATATCAAAAATAGTCAATGTTCATTTTGATGGTGAAGTGAAGACTGCATTTATGTCAAACAGATGTGACTGCTCTCATCAAAATAAAGTCGTTATTTCTTCAAGCAAGAGTTTCACTGACGGATTGCACAAGTAGTTAAAAGCTGATTGTGCTAGTCGGCCACCTGAAACATTCGATAAAGAGTAACGAGACTGGAATTCTCTATAGAATAAATCTTGCAATAAATCAACGGTCAAATAGTGGCGCGGACACAAATGCAGTGACTGATTTGTACAAGAAAGGATTCTCCTCGGTTTAGGGTTTGACGCATAGGTGTTGTCAGATTTCAAAAGTAAGATTTGCATAATATGTTCAATGTTGGTGCCCTTAGGGATGATCTATTTTCTCAGTTGGTCACAGAAGTCATGACTGATATTCAACCTCTTTGATCACTGCATAGACTGAGCACTGTCGTACACTTGAAGACATCTCCCACTTTCATACTCTTTTATCTAATAGCCATAAGTCAGAAATCTTTTGGAAACATTGCACAAATTTCATTTTTACTCTTTGGTCCTTATTACATTTTTTTCTTCAGTGATTGCAAGAATCTTTTGAAAATATATCATGTGAAGCTTCAAATTGAAATTAAATTTGTCCTGCAAATTTTGAAATCTCCTACTAAATCTGCAAATAAAAGAAGAAAATGACACCAAAGTACAAAGGAGGGTGTCTGTGCTTACGACTCTTATAAAATGATTACTGAGGAGAGGGTACCAGAGGTAATTGTTTTGTGCCAGTCACATCCACTTAATTGTTTTTAGGTAGTTTACACTTAAACCTCCTTATACCGTAACGCATGAGAATTTCTAATCGGCAATTTGGGACACTTTCCATTAGAATTTTTGGTGACTCCAGGACCATTCGCATTATTTTGCCAAAATTGGGTGCCTTCAGAAAAGAATCATTTTAACCCAAAAATGAGTTTTACGTGCAGGGAGAACAGCAAAGAAAAGGTCAAGTAAGCCTTGGTGGTGCAATTACGTCGTTGCACGTGCTGTTTATGATGTAGTAGCTCGACGTCACTCATTCTTTTGTTTATTTTTCAAACCCACCCAACCCTCCCCTTTTGGAATCATCCTTTTTACAAACTGTCATTCTTGTCTGCTGTAGGGCTGTGGTTGCATTAAATAGACTGCCTGCAATGACTAATCTTGGACATTGATCTAAATATTTGGTTAACCTGAATTTTGTTTGGACTAGGTATCTGAGATTCAGTGGTTGATCCTGGTCCTGTTGCCTTAACTTCAGTTAAGGCTGGATGCATTATTTATCCTGTGGTACTTGTATAATAATCAATTTTTTGTCCATTTGTTTATTAAGTTTGAAAAATAAACCTTTACTTCAATATTTTTGTGTCTGCTTTCCTGAGTAGTAAATCAAGTTTTTCTCAATGAAGGAGTGACAAGTCTTCCATAAATCTTTTTAGTCTAAGTTCGGCAGATAACTAGTCTATATGATGGAACCATTTTTGAGGGGTGCAACACACTTAAGGGGGTGCTGCAGGCTGTCAAAAAAAAGTTGCATTTTTCAGAACTTTCATGATGGCTTAAAGGGTACCTATATTGGCATCAATTTTGACATCACACATGAAAGTCATTGAAATTGGTCAAATATAATTTCTATTGACATTTTGAGGGTTTTTGGCATCAATATCTGTGAACCTCATTATGTCAATTTACTTTATTGTGAACCTCCTACATAGTAAAGCTGTTTGACTTTTTGACAATTTGACATCTTTTTCACAATTTGGGATCTTTTAACCACCTCAGCCGGTCACAGGACTATTTTTATTTCAATTATTGTAATTAGACAATAATGGAGTTGAGAGGGTATAATAAATAAAAATGTCTTCTAATATTAATGGAGTTACTGTGAGTGATTTACATACAGAGGAACACGAATTTAAGTCTCCGTCTGTTTAGATTCATTGCATATTACACAAAACTCCATGATATTTGTCCCTTTATAACTGCCAAGACAAAATCGATTGTTGCACTGGAGTCTCAGCAGTTGGGTTGAATAAATAGCTCAAAGAAAATCTGTGCTTTGTCTCTAATATCCGGTGGGATTTCAAAACCAACATTTCCCCAGTACGACAATCAATCCTACTTGAGAGGAACTTTGTAAGAGATATCCCTCTCACTCTTTTTTAATGAAGTGACGCTTTGAAGGAAATTCATGATAAGGATACGGATGCCCCCGTAAGTGGACCTACTCGAGAACAAATTTAGTCTTGACTCTAACAGATACAATTTTCAAGTAAGAAGTAAATTATGTTATAATTCCAGATGCCACATAACAAAAGAATCTACACAAAGCTGGTATTTGAAGTGAGTGGAACGACAGCGCAGGTAAGTGGAAACATTCTAATAATTCACACTAATAGTAGAAAATGTAAAATACACATTAATAATTTTTTGAGGTCGACTTCCTGAAAGATAACTTTCTAGGGAAAGTTAACAGGTGTGGAAATAGGTCTTCAAGAAGCATGTACGCATTTTAAAGAGCAAACAAAAGGCTACATCATTAGAAGAAGGAAAAGGGTTTGCACTTCAATGTTTTCGAGGCTTTCTTTGACATGGCTAATCTTTTTTCTAATTTACTGACTGCATTTTATTCTTGATCATGTCTTTCTAGAAAGGTTTGGAAGGCTTTGTTGGTTACAAGCCGAACTTGTAAGAGTTGTATTTGAAGTTTGTACTCCTTTAATGCCTTTCGAGTGATCTGCAAGAGATTCCTTACGTTCCCATGAATGACATCCAATTTCTTTTCTCTTCGTAATGGTGTGAAATGGTCTACAGGACATGGATGGAGTTAAAGTATTAAATACACTTCAGGGAATTCACAATTATGTACTTTAAACTGATAGCAGACATTTCTTCTTTGGAAATCTCATACTTTTAGCTGGCTCTAAATTTGTGAAACCTCATGACATATATGAGATCCAATGGCAGATAAGAATCAACACAGGTAATTCCAAATCTCAAAGTGTCTTGAAAGACTTTCATGGGAACGGTTATTTCATTTTGGAACACTATTGCTGTGTCAGTGGTGAAACTGCTTGCTTTGCAAACAACTACAAAAATGACCCACTCCTTATTCAGTGGATTACCTACTTGGTAACCGTTGCTTTACACATTTCCACGAAAATAAAATTTGATGTTGTGTCAGTGTGTTTTTGGTTACGATTACACAATAGATCTACAAAGCTGTGTCAATTGAGTGCCTCGTGGTACACATTTTGTGCTAAGCCTCATCTCCTGGTGTGAATTGCCCTTGGAGGTGGGTGAACGTTTGAATCTGCAATCTGAGGTCCCTGTGACATAAAAACAAAGTAACATATGTATCACAGTGGGTTAAAAGCTTGGTGTCTCAAAATCAAACCCCAGCTCCGCACATTCCAGGTAATTGTTTAAACAATTGTGAACACGAATTAAGAGCAACCAACAACATTGTGACGTTGTAAAATTGAATTTTGGAATGTCCTGCAGTCAGCAATCACTGAACAGTCACTAGTAAAATGGAGCTTTTGCCCCATCTGTGAGCTCCTGGAGTAGTTTCAGATGATTACTCGATTCATGTTCTATTATCATTCTAGTAGTTTGTAAGTAAATTTTCTTCTTGTGGACGTGTTAATTCGCTGTGTGATGTAAAAGGACACATTCCCTATTACAGAAATTGCATGCACCCATTGTCCAATATATCGATAAATTCCTGACCTGACAACCAGACAGTTTAATATTAACCCATGTGTACCTAATAATTTCAAAAGGCTAAAATGAGCTCAGAGTGATGTTGGCCTCGTGAACCTGAGCTACACGATTGTAATGAGCTGATGTGGAGGTGGCATTTTAAACCAATTAAGGTATCAGTAAGTCACAAACAAATCTGCAGGGCTATAGACTTCTCACTATCTTTCATATGGCTTTATATTAACCCTGTCATCAAGTCAGGACACACCTGGAAATACCACGCTAACATTTACTGTTAACAACTTTTAATGCGCATCCAGATCAACTTAGCTCAGCAACATTGTTCAACGCAAGGTGCATATGGTTACTTAAACTATGAAAATATGTTCAAGTATAGAAAGAAAGAAGATATGTAATTTCTACCTTTATGCAATGCTCAAGGCTGATTCTAGACTACATTACATTAATGAGTTCAATGACATTGCTAGAACAAACTTGATTACCAGTAACAGGCTTAGACCAAGGTTGCGTATTACGTAACCTGAGGATGCAGTCCCAGACATTTTTTTCTTCTGCATTGAAAGCGATAATCCTCTATAGATGGCAGACAAAACTGTATTATATACACCTTATTTTACGATTGCTGTATTAACACATTTTTAATTTTTAATTCTTTAGCTCACCAAGTAAAAATGAAGTTCTTTTCTTGCAACAAACATTTGTGTCATCACTGTCATTTTCTAGCATCGACTCATCCATCTGTACACATTCTTTGTGAGGCCACTATAATCTGCGAACATGGACTTGGGTGATAGCACTCAAGGTTTGGTTTTAAAGCCAGTACAGTATGCAATATTTACATAATTTTTGAAGCAGTCGCTATTTCACTCGGAAGATTCGCAATTGCGACATTATTTCTTTTTATGAAGAACAAAAGCTGATGTCTACGTAGTTTGTCTCTCTGTTGTATAATAATTTACAGAGAAGAAACAATGCTAGTTCACTGAGTTCCTCCCGACTGGCTCTTGCATATTTAATAAAGGTAGACAGGGATGATCTGAGAAAAAGCTTGGTTATCTTTTCCATGCTGACATGTTTCGTGGCGGCAGTCATAGTTCGTTTCCTAATGTTATGAAATATTTTCCTGCGCATCAGAGAAAAATTGTCTTCTTGCAGAACTTGGCACTTGATGTCTTTTTGAGTGGGCAAGAGGATGAAAGAAGAAGGCAGTATTCCTTTCCACCCAGTGGACTCTTGCAGTACTATTGCCTGTCTCCCATTATCTTCAAAAAAAGTAAGACGATCACGGTCACCCATGTTGTCTGAAATTACATTATGGAGAAAAGAGTAAATATAACATTTTACGCTGCAAAGAAGGAGTAAGATCCAAATCAATAGTCTATGTGTGACACGAATATATTGTGAGCCCAGTTACGGTGGCACCATGACATTTTCTATTCGACCAGAATGTCCACTTGCTAACATCTTTAATTGATCTACTTATTTTCATTTCTAGACAATTCTTGTTCCTACTGTTTTCGTTACATATGAACATCCGCCAAAATGTATTCACATTTTTAAAGAATATGTATGTCATTATATTGAAGAAAGATTCATGCTTGCAACAAACACATATTACTCCAAATCAAGTTTTCAAGTATTACTCAAAATCTCAAAAATGAAACTTGAAATCCCTTTGGCAACTCAGAACACAGCTGCTTTCAGCTCATCAATTCCCAAAGTCACCTACATCTACCATATGTAGTGCAAAACAGTTTTTCTTTGTACCTTGTGGATTTAGTTGTCGCAAAGGCGAACATAATACATTGAAATCGTGACCCTGGGGAAGAAAAGGTAATCTATAGAGTCTAGATTTAGTCACGGGAGAATGAAGTTACATCTCAAGCCTTTCAAATAGTGTCTTTGGGGGTTAACATTAGAATGAAACACCTTAGCCAGCTTCAGAGCTTCCCCCATAAATACACTGTCATGATTTCTCCTACATAGAATACAATGGAAAGCTGTAACTACAGAGTAGTCACAGACAGTTTGTTGTCACTGTAGTGTCTGGAGCATCAAAGTAGTTTGTTGATCCCTTGTTGGAGTTAGATAGCAAACTTAAGGTACGAACTTATTATTCGAAAGCCAACCATGTTCTGCACAGAATTTGAGTAGTTGATGGTGCACGAACATTTCCTCTGTTCCATCTCAGCGAGGAAAGCACTTGTTTCCTCTATTCTGGATTTACAGGAAACGTTACTTGCCAGTGATGTACATACATTTGATGGAAGGAAATTTCGAAAAAGCTCTACAAACTTCACAATATGCTGCTACATTGTTCTGGCCTGGATTTTGATCTGGATAGAAATGCTCAGAGAACAGAAATGGTAAGAAACCCTTCTTTCAGTTATTCATTCCATTTCCAACAGTGTCCAGTAGATTTGCTCAAATACTGTGCCACTGTGAAGAAACACAATTATCCATTTGAGCAGCAGAATATGCTTGAGAACAGTCGCGAAAGACAATTTGCCAACAACAACAAACAGGCATGCAGTTTAACTGGTGGAGAACCACAGGAAGCGAACAGTTCAGTAGAAAGATGTTAGATATATCACTTGCGTTCGAAGGAAGCCCATGGTCTCCCTAGATGAACTATATTGTTACTTAATCGAGTTTTTCCTGAATAAATTCTGTAGAATCTACAGAATTTTGTCAAATATTTTTGTAAAAAATGGTATTTGAACCCACTAAGAAACCAGTGCTCTACCTGAGCACCAGAGAAGCACAGATAACAGAGGCAACCTTTAAATTGACCTTAAATTTCCTTATTTCAGTGATCTTTCAGATTCTCTTAATTCGCTGAATTCAGTGAATTCCTGTTCCATTTAGGAAAAAAACTCCAGTGAGACATGCAGTTTGATTAACAACGAGACACTGGATTTAAAAATACCTCGTAACAACAATGTTGGAATGTAGGTATATGTTATTAATTTCCAAATAATTTCATCATTGAGAATGATATTTTTTGGCTCTTTTATCATTTAATCCTTTCTAGCTTTTCCTGAGTCACCTTATTTATTATTTTCATTTTGAATGGAGGACCCATTCTGCTCCATTACATGTGAATATGAATTGCTTATTTGGGTCTATTCACTATTAAGGATAAAGCTTCGTTGGGCTTAAAGTGTTAAATTGAGCGACGAAAGCATCATTTATCTATTTCAATTATTTCAATACGGCGGTTTACTCCAGAAATTGATCTCTAGAGTACTGTGCTCAAGATTTCGTGAGCTTTGCTGGTTCCACAAAGCTTATGCCAGATAGACCTTATTTTGGATTCAAGGCCACCAGCAAGTCAAAACAGGACGGAAATCGTAGAATCAGTCCGTTTAATTTCAAGCATACTGATATGTGCATTACTGGTTGCTAATCACCATCAAGGATGCCTCTGAAATATTACTTCTGAGGAGTATATAAGTAGTAAACCAACAGTGAAGTTACTTCCTTCCATTTCATTTCAAAAATTAAGTGAGCCAAATGTCCTGAAATTATGATTTATTATTCAGTACTCAAGATTATTTATCAAAAATACAAACCTCAAAAAAGTATCAACATTAAAACAAAAGCACTTTCATTGTTGTTTCCATGTGTAACAGTGGAATATTTTAGGCTTTGCCAAGCTGTCTCAGTTTTGTTTCTCTCATGTGTATTGGAGTTAAAACATAAGGGCACTTCCCGTGCAAACGGATTCTAAAGCTTTTACAAATGTAATGAAAACAGACAGTGATGAGTAAAGAAAGACGTATTGCTTCCTCTTCATGGGTCTATTGTTTGGTAAAATAATGTAAAAGCCTGTAATGTCCGAAACTCGGCAATTTCCCAGAAAGAATAGCCTGTTTGAAAAAAAAAGGTTAATTTCCTTCAAATATCAAGGAGTCAAAGAGTTGTTATATATATGCACCTAGAACTACCTGAAAGTTAATATTGGATAATGAAAGTTTACTAAGCTAGAGGATGTGTGTCTTTTATTGAGGGGCCGGTCAATGTATCTAAATTACACACCACTCTGCTCATCTTTGTACTGTGTAAAAACCCACGCATGGGTATGAACCATGTAATGCTAAATGTCATGAACACAGACATCTTTTTCAGAAACCTCCTAGACATAAGCGAAGTGTACGCTGTTTGTCTCATTTTATTTCCCTGTCGCAAATGTACCAATAAACCCAAAGACATAGATATATATCTACATTTACGAATCTGATTGAGCCAATGAAACTCATCGAATAAGATCTAGTTAGGCGGCTATATTTCTCTTATCTTAGCCTCATTCAGAAACTTGACCTTCACTTCCAAGGTTTGTGACAGATTCCCTCAAATGAAATGCTTTCACAGAAGGAGCTGTAGAGCATGAATCCAAAATTTTAGAATAACTAAGCATGAAGACTGTGGATATAACTTTAGATAGAGACGGAGACATTCTAGTAAGACAGAAAAACGGCTTCAAAAACAAAATACAAGTAGTTTGGATTTTACTCACGAACTTCGGTCAATAAATGTGAAATTCCTGTTTTGGCATTAAGTATTAAAGTTATGCAAAACGAATGTTACTCCACCACCCTGAGGGAACAGCGCAAATTTCTGACTTAAACGACAATATCAGTAATTTCTGACCCATTGAAGTCAATGGGCA
>JBCAUG010718990.1:0-12701 GCA_038406175.1 Haplosyllis leylae | reverse complement strand
CTGAAGTACCATGCTTGTTTCCTGTCTGAGCCTAAGAGGCTCCACTGATTAGTGTAGTATTTACAGTATCACTACTATGTACTACGTAACTTTGGGATTCTAGCTGCTTTCACTCGTTCTTTTCTATTTTTTGTAATGAAAAGTTTGGAAAAGTAAGAAACAGATATTGTTGAAACACAAGTGCTTACAATTTAAAAGGTATGTTTCCTCTCTTTATTTGAATCAATTTTTCCAAAACATCAGGAGTGAATGTTGTGGAACTGTTATCTTCACTTTCCAGTTCTGAATCAAGATCCTCAGCATTTAGGTGAAATGCATTATACTCTTCATTTGTCATAAGCTGATTCTGGAATGTTAAACAAAAGACAGAATTCAGTGAAATATTGAGAGGAATAAATATGGGAGAAAAACATTTTGTGAAATGACTTTTGAACTAAATAAAAAGTCACGCAGATATTCCTTACACACCAGTCTGTTGATTTGTGAAATTATTAAACATTTGCAATGTATAAAAATAATTTAGTGTATACTTACTTGAAATGACTCATCACTGTAAGTCTTCAGATGTTCTCTGACGCTTGTGATGAGGTTCTCCGAAGTTTTCAGCTCTGGCCCTCCTGCTGTATTTCAACAGCTTCTTTCTTCTTCCCTTTGCTTGATAACTCTCTTTCTAGTATTACGTTCAGGTTCACTGACTCCAATTGAGTCCACTTCAATTTTGTATGGGGAATGTTCTTTACTTTGTCCACTGAGTTCTGATTCGGACAATTCTTCACTCGGTTCTGATCTGGACAAATCTTCAATGTCTTCTGATTCCGAGATTTCTTCACTTCCTTGAAAGCTTGGGGGCTTTTCTTCACTAAAGATGTGTTATTTACTTTTCCTGATAGCTTCAACCTGTCTGGAGAGTCTATCGTGTTTGTCAGTCCAGAACTTTCATTGGTAATCTTCTTCTTCTTCTCCTTTATCTCTGTTCCGTGCTTTAATCCAATCATTGGTTTCAGATCTGTGCCACCATTTGTAGAGCCATTCATTCCAGACATGGCTGAAGATGCCTTTGGGCTCTCCATTTTCTGTGTGTAGCTGTCCACTTGGATACATTCCTTAGAATGTAGCTCCGGAAAAGAACATAAGGATCTCTTTTTGTCTGTGAATTGTTCCGTCAGGAAGCTCAACTTGGCCAATGCCGAATTTTCCTGGGTTGAGTTCGGGAGACAGTCCGGTTGAAATGAAGTTGAAAGCCCAAGAGTCTGTGCTATTTTCAATGTGGATAGAGTGCACAAGGAAGTCGGACATTCTCTTTTTTCCAAATCTGGTGGGCTCTGTAGCTTCTTCAACAATATTGAATAGCACTGTTGTTGAAAGTTGACTTGAGTGCTTGAGTTTCAGTCTCTTCTTGGGTCATTCCTTGGTGGATGTGTTTCTGGACATTGTAATGTCAAAGGAAATCTTGACTCCTTGGCACCAGGAAATGGAAAATCACTGGAATTATGGGATCTCAAAACAATGTAAACAATTGTTTACATAGTACGTCCCCACATTTGCTTTCCCCTGTAATAAAAACAAACAAACAAACAATAAATTGAGAACAACATGTACATGTTTTATAATGATTAGAACAGTTATTGCACCATTTTAGTTTAGAATTTGGCAACATTGTTTCAAAGAAACCCATGTATTATCATGCCTTAGGATTTGTTAAATTGATTACTTAGTAATTGTTTTTTGTATGATTTTAATTAACATTATAGACACTAACAGATTGTATTGCATTAGAAGTAGTAAATGAGGTGAACATGATAACCACGAAAGACGTGCACCATGTGCATTTAGCTCTGCCTCCATTGGAGAGTTGGCAACACAATTTTGACATTTGTACTAATTTTTACATCGTTATTTCATGTTAACACGGAATATTAAGTTGTGTGAATGTTGCATACATTTCTGAAGAACAATTATAAAGACATTTAGATATGAATAACAATTTTGTTATGTCGAAATTTACCTTCACACACGGGTAAAAAAGCTTGTCCTTTTGCTTTTGCTCGTATTTTGGACTAAAGACGAATTTAGATCACGTGATATACTTTCATTGGCTGGCTTGTGCAGAGTTATTCAGTGTTTCCACTACTGGCATTTTCGAATTTATCAGTATTTATAATTTACAATACAATCGGTTTTTGCACAATGAATTAATAAAAAGTAATTGTATTATATTGTATGCTTAGTTTAAAATGGTAGATGAAGAGTTTGGTAGTCATTTTGGACAAGTTGGGTTTGAGTGGAAATGCGCCATTTGCATTTTTTTTAGTAATAGAAACGTCTCAATTCTGGTGTTATACAGGCATATTGAGATATATAAGTAGAATTTTTAGGTCAAGGGTGGGGTTGGGATTAAAGAAAACTGTGAACAGATTGGGTTCCGAAGTAAATCTACTACATTTTAGGAATAAAAAATGCATTACCTTTTTTGAGTTGAAAAATCTGACAGATCTTCTTGTGTGGATGTATTATGTAAACAAATGATATAAAGCTATCTTCAGGTAGTTTCTAAATTGAAAAATAGCCGATGTAGAAATATATATTTGTAAATAATAAATGATATTGCAACATGTTAATTGTAATGTGTAAAAGAATCCAATATCTACAATAGTTTTTGGCAGAGGGTGGGATAAGTGGGATACTTTTTAGATTTCTTTTTTTCGGAATTGACAAAAGAGGGCAATGTGTGGTTTGCACAGCAAATGATAGATGGCATAGTAGTTTCATTATAAAGATGGAGGTTTCCTATTATCACCATTTAATTTTTAATAAAAAAACCCAAAAATTTAAGTTTTAGATATGTGTATGTATCACGCTGTGGTGAGAACAATTAGGACATAGTTGTGGTTAGTTTGTGGTTAGGGTGTGAAGATAGTAAAGTGTCTGAAATTGTGTAAAATGGGAAAAAACCGGAAAGGATTGCCGTGGTAAGAGAATGTTGTTTCTTTTTCCTGAGTGGGTATTATTTGGAATAGAGTTTAGGCCAAAAGAGTTAATGCAAACAATGGCACAGATCTTATAAATTTGTGTGAGGAAATATCCGAGGAATTCAGACTAGCTGGTGAAAATGGTATGGTTAGGAATAGGTGTGAAGATGTCCACAAAGTGCTGAACATCCACATGGATGTTGATATACCTGAATTGCAGTATTGGCTCAGTATTTTGTCTGCATTTGACAACTGTCATGATGGCAATGAGTTTGAGAATTTAGCATGGCAATTAAAGTACAGAATACCTGCTCGTAAAGGAAGAGTACTGGCATGGTTCTCAGGTACAGATGAAGTGGATACGGTGGCCCAAGAAGAAATCCCGTTAGATGGACCAGTGCATTTAAACACTGTGAAAACTATTGGTGATGGGAATTGCCTCTGCAGAGCACTCAGCAAAGCTTTCTATGATACAGATGGAATGCACATCGAAATCAAGGTGCGGATAATTATAGAAGGAGTAACAAATAAGCCACAATATTTGTCAGATGATTGCTTGGAACAAGGAGCCAGTGTTATTCTCCAGAATGTGAATCTACCCACTGTCTTTGCCACATTTTCGGAATTCTTCACTCCAGGGCAAAATGTAACTGATGACACTATCAGTTACCTGTACACCAGAGAAATGCATGAATGTGCAAAAATAGGAAGCTACATGGGTTTGTGGCAATTGGCTCAGGCATCTACAGTATTAGGAGTGCCAATCCACATGATTTACCCCTACAGAGGTGGAGGAGTCCGGAATGACTTGCACCGGATTTTCTTCCCTGTTGAGTACCCAACTTCACAGGATGATGATCCACTTGTCATAATGTGGACCGGTACCAGAAAGGGAGGTCTACCTTGTCACTTCGTACCTTTACTGAAAGGCCCCCAGTAAGAACTGTTGCTGAATTATTAGAACACAATTCTATTACCTTTTTTACTTTAAACTTCACTATTTGTGTTTGGGTTGCATTTTATTTCCTTGCTGTTTATTTTGTTTTCATGTGGGAAAATTCTTACAGTCAAAGTATGTATGATAATTTTTTTGGTAAAAATAAAGAAACGCCAGTGCTACTTTATTGTTAATATTTCTTTTTCCTTTACTTATTCAAGGGTACAGATTAGAAATGGAACAAAAAGGAAACAATGCACTGTTGATTATGAGGACAATGATGAATGGGTAACTCCTGTGAAACAGAAGAAAGGGCCAGTGAGAAAAAGCTCTCCCAGTTTGAACAGCAAAGTGGACAGTACACAAGGAAAGAGACGTGGAAGGCCTCCTGGATGGAAAAACCGTACAGGGCATACTGATGCAGATGCTCGTAATCCAAAGCAAGTTTATTATTTTTTTTAACCAACAAAGCTTTTAAAGTAACTAGTCATATCAGATAAAAAACATTTCATTGCATCGAGTCTAATATTTTTTTTTTAGAACAATAAAACTAACTAGCACAGGCAGAGTCGTTGGTCCACCTGAGAAATTTGACAGTTCGCAAAAATCAGCACGTGTGAAGCTTTTCTCCAAAGGCTCACCAGATCAGACTCTTGACAGTGCAAGGTTAATATTTATGAGACTTCACATAAAAATTTGTACAAGCCTGCATAATGTAAATGTTTATTTAAACAAAACCATTTCTTAAAATACAGGTCGGGCACTGCTAATTCAAAAACGGTTATTTCGAAGTCCAAGAGATAGTCATACATTTACATCAATGTAAACAATTTTGATATAAGTACTATATGTTTTCAGTGATGTGACTGAAATGGGTGATCAACACATTTCTATTGGCCTGTCCAAAAGTGACATAGACTACCTCCAAACCAGTAACCCAGAGCTGGAATTGTTGGCTACAGTGAATGATCTGATTTCCTCACATGATGCTGAGGCCTTGGATGTTCTTTCACACGAAGACACTTTTGTTAACAGTCAACCTCGTGCTGAAAGTGGTACTGACAATTTAGCTACTTCTGGCAATGTTCAAATACTGCACAATTCAGGTTCAGTTGAAGGTAGTAATTCTCAGAATCCTCCGCTTATGACAACTGATCTGCAAGATATGGTAAGTAACATTATACCAAATTCTGCAGTAAGTACCAATGTAGACGACACCACTACTGGTTTATCACAGATGCAAATTCTCACTCAAGAAGGTAGCCAAGTAAGTAATGTTGAAGCACATGATGCATTTCAGGTCATTGGTGCTGCTACTGTTTTACCGCACACCAGTGGCTTGGGCCAAACTCTTGTTCAGGTTCCTGTTAATATGGGTCCAAATGGTAATGAACGGACATTGTATGTCTTGTCATTGGCACTTTATGGCAAAAATTCTATCGAAGACCTTTCAAATGCCAGTAACAAAATCAAAGTCATTGGTGTTACAAATGAAGGCATTGCACAGGATGAGCTACTGGATGAAAATCATTTCGATATCAAAACTGATGCTATTGCAGAACTGGTAAGGACTTCAACTCCAGAAAACATCACTGAATGTCTGTCTAAATTTGATCCGATTGTTGCTGGTAGTCTAAGCCCTGAAATGGAAGTAGTAGACAATGTACCAACAATGGTGAAGACTACAGTCCAGAATTCATGTGTACAGAGTTCCCTGGATATGGAAACAACTACAGAAGAAGTTGTACACAAAAAATTCACAAATTGAAAATGATGAAAAGAAAAATTCCACAACAACACATGATGAATCCAATGGATTACCTGAGGAGGTCAACTGCAACATTGGATTAAAAGCTGAGTGCTTTACATCTACTGAATACCAAGCTCTTTTGCCGACTTCTGAAAAGAAAATTGTCAACAAAGCTGTTGGCAACTTACGGCAGATAGAAATAGAAACGAAGGATGTGGAAAATGTTTTGGAAGAAAGTAGCGCAATTCACAACACTACATATTGTCAGGAATGGATTCAAAGGACGGACCTACTTACAAGCGAAACAGGTAAACATAATTATCCTAACATTGAACCTGAAGATGTTGGCAGTGATGAAGTGACAACAAGCTTATCTGATGTCACTTCAGTATCCCGTAATGTATCCAATTACAAAGGGATGAAAAATTCAGTACACAAATCACAAGAGACTGTTAACAAGCAAGACAAAAAGACAGTTACTACTACTACTACTATGTAAGTTTCAAACAAATGTTTCAATTTCAGATCATTACTTTTAAGTGCTTTTGAACCCAACTGTAAATTAATTCGTAATTTGTAATTTTTACCTGCATGTCTATTATAACTAATACTTTAGACAGCTGCACAGGTGAGATATGTGTTAAATGTTGAACTGTTACAGGTTTCATATTAATTATTATTATTATTTTTATTACTATTATTTTGACTTTGTAATCATTGTCCAAATTACCTATACAGTTTCAGTAATACCAAATATTTTACGTCAAATTATTCATTTACAATTACTAATATTTTTGACATTCATTTCAGAGTTAGCATGTTCTACAGTCGGAGCTATAAAATTGTGGAACGAAGCAGAGAAATACAGAATAAGCGGAAAACTGAAGAAAAGAGGAAGACTAATAATTAGGAATTTTATGGTCATCCTAAAAAAATGACATTATGCGGATTGACTGATGATGCATTTGAAGTATTTTATGCTTACATGAGTTCGTGTTATCCATGTTATTGTTCAGAATTACTTAAACCATTTTTTTACCTGTAAATAATAATATAAATTGCAGCATGTTATAATATTGTAGACATAGACATGTTATGTTATGATAAAAATGCAAATGTAATTTATTTAAAAGCAAAAAATGAAAATTAAGTGATATTTAGTTCTGGGCGTGTAACTGAAGACATACATGGTCAAGGAAAATTTCCGTTTCTGACTGTTCCATGTATTAGACATTTTACAAAAATACTTCAATTAAATTAATGACCTTTATTACCTATTTAAAACCAACTTTTGAACATATTTAACATTTTTATATGTTAAAGTCAATTTTCAATGATTATGTAACTGATACATTTTGTCACCATTTTTGTTATGGTTAACAAAATTTATTTGCGTAAATGTAAATGTTTACTTGCGATGTTAAACTGATAGAAGTACACTGATATAGTTTAAAAAGTGTTCTACAGCCAAAGTTTAAATGTACTATAGACTTTGAATGAAAGTTTTATGCCATTTCCATAATGTTTTTGATATTTTAATAAAATATTGAAACTGATGACATTAGTCTATTTTTTGCATGGTGCGCATAAAAAATTGTAACTTTATGTAACCTTTTCCGATGTCTCTACTTGCATACATGGCTTGATATTTTTACTTTTTGAAACCTTACATTTATTACTTTTTTTTTGTTAGTACTTTGGATACTCATTCTTTCAGTTGTTTAAAATATCCACAGTAACACATCTGTTCACCCGGTATTTGGCCATCCGTCTTAAATTCTTCAATTAATTTACACAAAAGGTGAAACCTCCTTAGTGATGTCACATTTACAGGCCGATTATTTGTTTTTATTTATTGATCACTGTTCATATTCAAATATATTCACTGACTCATGCTCACAAACCCACCTTCCATCCACTGCTTTACTGCAGTGCCAACCACTATTGTCATAGTTGGAACTGGCGCCCGCACAGATTGCTGGGATGTTCCTCCATTCTCCTAAACAAACAAAAGAGATCAATTACGTATGCTAAATGTTTATTTTTTCAGGATTTAGTCCTTCCCAAGTTTGCTGTACTCACTTACTGGAATGAAATAAATGATAGTGCAAATTGTCATCAGTGACAGGAATAACTCGTTGAAGTTTGAAAAAAATTACATAGTTTGAAAGATTTACATCTTGGGATGTTTTGCTAAATACTCTGTACATTCAATATTAAAATAATTGAATAAAGGTCCGATTTTCTTGTCCATTGTTACTGAAGAGAAATCAGTCAGTTTTGATTGTTGTCTGACTGATTCAGTTTTGATAGTTGTCCACAGAATGGTTCAATCTAGTTCGAATTCTCTGATCAACAAATTGTTTATTATCACTTAACTAATTAGTACATTTCTCAACAAGGTTACTGTACTCACTTCTGATATGTTGTGATGTGAAAACTTTGTCAAAACATAGAGTTACACTTCATTAACCATCAGCTGTATTGTTACCCTCTTTAACCCAATAGAACTGAAATCAGTTGCATTGCACTAAGGTGGTCCATTGACAAATAACAATGTATTCTGAATGTCAGATGTCCACAGACATTTGTAGGGAGAATCAAAAAACAATTTTGAAGGAAAAGGACTAATATGCAATATCTAAATTATAGTTAAAAAGAAGTAATATGTAATATGTAAAAGAGTAATATGTATTTTGAAATTATAGTTAAAAAGAAGTTAATTTTATTCAATATTTTTGTTTGCAAAATTACCATTTCAACAATTAAAACAGAGTGTAAGGTTTAGAGAAATTTCACCATTCCAATGTTGAGTAAAATAAAGATTACTATTGATTTCAATGGACCTGAAAGCCAAATTTTATCATTCAAATACTCAAAAATAGAAGGGTGAATCTTATGTTAAACTCAGTGGTGAGATGGATGTGGTGTTTGTTGCTTTTTAAACTACAACTATGATAAGATAAAAATGTTTTGATTTCGTGCAGATGGTCACAGAGATTAGCTTACGGAGAGAGATGTCTTCTTTGTGATCCAGGCTCAGAGCGCAAATAAGGATTTTTGGCGTGAATATTTATTTCGAATGACTCACCTGAAGCACCACCAATAATCACAAGTACCAAACACAACGCAGAAGTATCGCCTTGCATCAAGCTGTCCTTATTTGCTGACTTCGGCTGTGTTTTAAACTAAATTGAAAACTTCTTCTCAGAAAGGTTACACATCCATTCCGGAAGGAAAGTTGCTAAACAATAGCGTTTAGCTGCTTCAGTGCCTCATAACGAGACAGCTTCCACTGCAAGGGGAAGTCAGGTCCGTCTCTACAATATGTTTGAACAAGATTAAATTTATTCAACACCGGAGAGAACTATATTGATACTATATTAGGTCTTGAAAAATAAATCGAACGGAATGCTCACACCTCTGAACATAGAAACAATAGGTCAAATCCCCTCACCCAAAATTATGGACTTCAAGATTTTGCCAGTTTTGGGCTCAAGAACAAAATTTTTGGAAGTAGGTCAACCCCACCCTTCGCACCACCTACCAAGGGACTTGCCAGTTTTGAATTCAGGGACAAAAGTTGGGCCAATAACCTCCACACCTGGAGAGACATCTGGAGAGAGTTTGGGGTGAACTTAGGGTGAAAATTTGACAAAATTTTTCTCCTGCCAGGTCTGACTGTGTGCATCACAAATAGTCTCCTTGTGGAGACTAAGAATACAATCCTATGCTTTGTACTAATGTACTTCAATAAGAACCTGTTCTTAGCAGACAGTGTGACTAATACTAACAGTTAGCACAAAGGCCTATCCGGTGGTTTAAACGTATGGAATGTTATGTAATATGGCATCACTAATGATGAAGACTCTCCACAGTTTGTCATCACCGTAATGGTCTAATGGGAAGGTGCTTGATAGGTGGATTCCTAATACATTAAGTCACAATTGGATCTGATTTTCTGCACGCTACTAAAAATAGAAAAATCAAGGAGTGGAGAATTCCACTTTGTTGACTCGTTAATGTAATAGTACCGTCCCATCCCATATCCCCTATCTGGTGCACCATCCTCCCTATCTGGTATCCCATCTCCCTATCTGGTACACCATCTCCCCTATCTGGCACCCCATCCCCCACCCCCACTCTGGCCCCCACCACCTCCCCCACCCACCCCATCTGCCCCACACTTCCCCTCCACCCTCTTCCCAGATGTTCGTTTCCGAAGTTCATTTCAATCTCATCTCACATGGGTTCAATCTAACCTCATGTGCTCCCTCCATGCAAAAATAATATCTTTCACCTTGTGCGGAAAAATTCACAAAGAAGTCATGCAGCAACCCGATTTCCATCAATAAGGTAACTCTCTATGAGTCACCAACTAGATTCTGGAAATAGGTTGCACCAACTACTAGAATTGGTGCACAGGGAATAAAGAAGCAGTAAATAATGTGAAATTTTGAAAATAGCCATGCACCTGCTTCAGCTCAGACATACATATTGGTCGTTCTAGGAAATGCAAAAAAAAAATTTTAAAATTCTTATGGACACTCACTTGTAAAATTACATAAGTTTTTCTGACCTCTGGGAAAATAGGAAGTGTTTTCTTGCAGTGTATTCCTGCAGTGTAGATGAGTTTTTGGATTATTGTTTGATCACCATTAAAATTTTCATAAACACACGGAATTGGCAATATTGGTATCAGAGGCTTTACTATGTCAAAACAAAAAATCTAGCAATCAAATGTCACCACAGTGAGGATTGAACCTGGGACCTCCACCGTTCAGGTCTAATGCTCTCCTCTCTAAGCTATCAAGACATGTACTTCTTGGGATATTCTTAAATTGATGTTGTTTCTGTACTACTTCAATCTTGAACTTATATCATTTAGTCTGAACCAGCAGAGCATAACCATACAAAGATCTTAGATCTCCTAAGTAACACATGCTTCAATAGCTCAAAGAGGAAAACATCATATTCAAATACCTGAGGTCCTAAGGTCAATGCTCACAAGGGTAACATTTTGTTGTTGTATATATTTTGTTTATTTTACTTTGTAGTAAAGCCTGTGATGCCAATATTGTCACTGTTGCCAATTTCGGCTATTTTTCAAAGACTACTTTTCAACTGTTGTTCTTGAGTCCTAAACTGACAAAATCTCAAAGTCCCATATTTTCGGGGGGGGGGAGGGATGGGCGTTGGCTTACTTTCTAAAAGAGGTGAATTCAGCTTGTGAAGATCAATTTATAAGGACTGATAATGTCTCGTTATTTCTATGTGAACTGACTGGTAGGCATCTCCCAGTCGTAGGTTTATCATTTAGCTCCACCACATAGGACCTTTTTGTAGTGAACACGTTAGATCTATGTCCTTTCCATACCAGACCAGCTCAGCTGGGCCTAGTGGATTGTGATTCACTCAACCGAACGAGAGTACCACCATAAATGGCAGACAGAATTTACTTCAGTGTTTCAAACAGTCCAAATATCCCTAAACATCGTATAGGGTGATATGACCTCAAAGCACAAAGATCAAAGCAACCTGTGAATAAGGTAATAAACATAAAAGTCAGAACTTTACTATCAAAGTAATCTGTGAATAAAGTACTTAGCAAGTAAGTCAAACTGTAACATTAACTTACTACTAACTAACAATGAACTAACAAAGCTTAATTTTCCCAAAACTAAAACATAATACAAACGTACTTTTGTGTTGGTAACAACGGTCTTTATTTGCCGTCACAATTGATCATTTTTATCAATATTTGATACGAGTTTTAAACCAATTCGTCTTGTTTACAGCGTATTTATTTTCAGTTCGATCGACCTTGCAGGGTATTAATCCCTGAACATAGTGTTAAAAAGTATGATGCTGTAGATTATAATTCTATGATTATGTCGCAGTTACCACATCCCAGTAGTCAATTACTCCATCCATTTTACTTATCTTGCGATTTTGAACATCACAATAATAGGTGTCACTATCTGATTGAATTAACCTTTAAAAGTTCTATTTTCGTTTTAGTGTTTTGTAATTTGGAAATTTCATTGGAAACTGTTGTCACGTAATTAATGTAAATAATTACAGAGCACGCATACACACATACACACACGCACACGCATACAGGGATGAGATGCACGGAAATTTCGTTTGAAAAAATATTGAAAGCAAAATATTTTAAATGTCATCCTATGTAAAATAGCCAGAAGCACGCCTGATATTTAAAATGGTGGCTGTTTGTTTACAACACAGGCACAAGTGAGGTCCCCAGGGACTGCGATGAGGCTGGAGCTTCTCAAAAATGAAGATCTGCAGAAAAAGACGCACCCGCATGAAATAAGGGCCACTACTAGTTATTTTAAAACGGAAAAAAAGCAATTATAGTAAAATACTAGTTATTAATCAAACAATTGTTAGTTTTCTACAATGTTTGCTTGTGTTACTCATGGTAACAGCTGAGATAACATTGTCATTGAGTTGTGTATCCTCAGGACGTGATGTGAATACAAATAAGAAGCAAGAACGTTAAGTATTGGATTTAAAGAAATGTTTAAAGAAATAAACATGCCATAGATTTATTTCTTCATCATTCAATATAAAAACTCTGCCATTTATTTACATTCTATTGTAAACTGGTCAATAAAATCCGTTGTTTTACACGATGCTAATATTCGATAGGATCTTATTTGATGGACAGAAATGCACTACTATTCTTGTACAACATTCCTGAAGCACAGGTAGAATTCGAATCAATATCCTTCCTACACTGTTATTTTGTTTCTTCAATTTCTCATTTCCTGGAGGAGCAAAATTTAAATTAAAGGGAATAATGAATGGAAAATTATTTGTTTACCTTAATCAATATTAAGGTGTTGATTATGTACACTGAATCTTAAAATTCAATACCTGACCAAAATGTTTTCTTTTCAAATTTCTTGTTTTATTTGAAAAATCGATTCTCTATTGTCGTGGGGGTCATAAAGACAAAGACACAGTGGTGGTAGGCGTGAATGCTGGTTTATTACAGGGGATCAAGTTGTACATAGCT
>JBCAUG010718979.1:0-12702 GCA_038406175.1 Haplosyllis leylae | reverse complement strand
TTACATGGTAATCAGAAAGTCAGAAATTAGTGATATCTCCGTTTTCGTCCGAAATTTGTGATGTTCCTCCAGGGTGTATTATGGACCAAAATTACCTTGATTACATTACATAGTAAAATTGTAAATGGCTCCCCAAAGAAGGATCCCAGATCCGCCCCTCGAAGACAACTGTTCTGCACGGCTTTAAATTTATATCTGTACAACTTACAACGCCCTAAATTATCTTCTTCTGTAATGTTTTTTAGAAAAAGCTGATTTCCGAACTATGAATTGTTTGGATAGCAGGTAACAAAATACCTTTGGAATAATATGTAGTAGCAAGTTTAGTACAATTTTTGAACATAAGAATCGGTTTTAGGAATATCTGTTAACATATTTCACAGAAGGTTACTAGTATCTGTTGATAAATTTAGTGGTTGTTCATATTGTTGTATGGCGTCACCAATAGCAAATTCAAAATGTTTATCAGTCCGTCCTGGAGGTACGAAAAAGCGAAAGCTATTGATATCTAAACTTAAACGGTGCTCCCTTCTTTGCATGTGTATCTGTTGGTGCGGCATCGATGGTTCTTGCGACTTGTCCTCTTTATCCCGAACTGCTTTCAGCTCAGAGGTGTCACACATGTATTTTATGATTTCATCTGAGAATAATCCGTAAACACTCCCCTCCAGATTCCAACTTTCCCTCAGCAAAGGATTGATGTTATTTGCAATTTCCTGATACTCTGTTAGTTTTTGATAACAATCGTAAATATATATGTGACTCAGATCCCTCATATCTGTCAGTAGTAACAATAGCTTCCCCAGCATGTTTGGTCTGTGTGGGTGAGTCTTCTCGAGCCGATTCTTCAATTCAGTCACCATCAGAAGGCAAACTTCGGTCACTATGCTGGATGCTTCTGCTGTAATACATCTATCTACAGTGTATAGGAACGCATCATTTAACTTACAATGTACTCACAAAATTGAGTTTATCTTATTGCTGGCTAGTTGAAGAGTTAGCTTGGTCAACAAATAAGGGAGTGAATACAAATTTGGGATGGGAACCCTTGGTAAAAGTTTCATCAGTTGACACTCTTTGTAGAGCTCGAAACCGTAATCTCTGAATTCTGGTCTGACAGTTCCAAATTATGGCACTTATTTAAAAAATACTGCGATAGATAAAAATGACATTTTATCTCACGTACCACTTTGTAAATTGCACAATGCTCTCATTAAAACTTGTTCTTCCTCTGTAATGGAACACTCTTGAATTCTATGTACGTGGCTGAATATCCTCTTCACGAAATACTCATAGTACATCGACATGGCAGAGTTTGGATCAATGAAGATGTTTAATTGAGGGTTGTAATATGTCTTCATTTGAGGATTAATTGTCCTGTACAGAGACCATATGTGGTCCTCAACCTGAGATCCTAAAATATAACGCGAATACATAATTTGCGTTAGGCCTTGCCTGTTATAGAATGTTTAGCAAACAAAATTTTGAATAATCTGGTATTGCTCTGATTCCATTTTCGTTCGCACTACTGTCTGAAATTAAAAAGTTGTTTATCCGTATTGATCATTCAACAAGACAGCCGACTATGGGTCCCCCATCCCTATTCCACCTTCTCGTGGGGGGGGGGGAGGGTGGGCACGAGTCATCCATCTTGACGGGTCCTTCCTCTGGTCCTCGCTGATGGTCATGTCCTTAGCGTAAAGTGCCAGGATGGGGTCAGGTCAATGGTGTGTGGAGAGTTGGGTAGGGGTTAGGTCCATGGTCGGAAGGGTGGGGTCAGGACCATAGTCTGGGGCAGCAGGGAGTCAGGTCCATGGTCACGGGTGGGATTAGAACCGCGGCCTGGGTAGCAGGGATGGGGGTTGGGGTGAGGCATTGGTCAGGTCCATGATCTGGGGGGAGGTATGGGTCAGAGATGGACTGACCCTACCCACTCTCATGAACAAAATCGCACACAGGACTGAAAACATTACCTTCCGGTAAAAATATTAGTTTCAAAAAGAAACGATAGCTTACATTTGCATGTAAGAGCACTTAAACTTTGTTCCGATATTATTAGCCGCAAGTCTACTTTTCTCGACAGAGCTGAAATTGAAGACAATAAAGTTGTGTGTAAAAACTCCCAACCACAACAGTCAAATAACTTGGAAAAAGTCTAAATGAGTTTTTTGTTCCCCAAATAATACTGAATAACTTTTTCCCTTGGCTTAGGCATAAAATATTAACTTCTGTACTTTCTCTTTCACTCACCTTTGCACTGTTGAAAACTGAAGTGAAAGTGAGTGACCCATTCCAAGGGTGTGATTTTTTAAGCTCAGTTTCAGATTGAGTTTTCAGATTCAGATTCAGTTTAGGCGCCGAAATAATCCAGCTAGTTGGCAAATAAGCTAGACCATATTAATCTAGCTCACCAGATAATGTAGGTAGTCATCAAACAAGCTAGAGAATAATAATCTAGCATGCCAAATAATCTAGCTTGTTGGCAAATAATCTAGCTGGTTGACAAATGAGCTAGATCACGATAATCTAGCTTGCCCCGAGATCTGGCTCATTTGCCAACTAGCTAGACTATTTCGGCACCTAAACTCAATCTGAAAACTCAATCTGAAAATGAGCGAACCGAGGCACACTTCCAAGGTAATAAAAAGGAAAGGAGCGGTGTATATCTATCAATTTATTTGGTTTTACATTTATTTGAAATACTATATGTGTGACAACATAGTGAAATATGCAACTGATCAACAAGTATTCCGTAACCAACCACTTAAAACTGTAAACAATTAACAATATTCCCTTACTAGGTATAAAAATAGAATCACCATATTACACATCAAACACATTATGTCTTATGGCACTATATTATACTTGCACCTGTAAACATTTTGGAAGGCGCATTCGACTGGAGTTTTAATTATGACGTTACCTCTAGGCATACATAGAACTGGACATAACAGGACTTAATAAATTCAGATAGACATTTCCCACCAACAAAACCAACGCTTTCATGTTGTGGAATTCCACATCATAACGAGAACAAATTAGATATTTTCTTTTCTATCTGACTAAATACATACAGCTAAACTAACTATTGCATCTTTGGGATTTCACTTGCAAAAACTCTTTGGTTACATATTCACAAATTTTCATACGTGATAACCCTCTCAGTCGCGTCTTGTTGCACGTCAGAATCAATTTTACTGGTAACTATTGGCTCTGACTCGAACTCTTGGAAAAACTTGAGCGGCTGCTGTGTGATCACATGCGCAATGTGCAATGGACCGTATTCACTGCCGTGTTCCGGATAAATGAATCTGGATTCCGACATGGAGGCTAAGTCACTGGAGTTTTCTTGTTTTTCTAAGATGTTGTGCACTGTAAACGATGAATTCCCGCTGCTCGCAGCTCCTCCATTCACCAGACCATTATCACCCCCTGCTTGCTGGATATGAGACATCAGAGTTTGTCCAAGAGCTTGCTGAATGCTGTTCGGATTTGGTGGTGGAGACACAAATGACCAGTTGATTCTTTTGGCCGGTGGTTCATCTGATAATATTTGACCAACCAAGTAACTGGACCCACCGTCTTCAGACTTTGGTGACCTCGTTCTCTTCGGCGTAACTTTTCCAGATTTTGAAGTTCCTGGGAACGGAACATCAGGTACAGAATACGCCATACCTTCGGGTGATATGATTTCTTTCACGGAGGCTGGTATTGGTAAGTGTTTGAATTCCTTGTGTACACGGGCAAGGATAATGTCTAATTTATATGTAAGTGCTCTCAGCTCGGTCAAGATGGTCATCAGTTTTCTTGTTAATGACGGATCATCATTATGATTTTCCAGAAGTTGCCTCTGCAGCTCACGTACCATTGAGGCCTGTACGGCCTCCAAGCTTTCTTTTCCTTCATTTGTGATAGCACGATCTGAAATGTGAGTCACCAACTTTTTAAAGTCAAAACATAAGTTGTAAATAACAATATAAATTGCGTATAAATTGTGAGACTGTCTACTTTGCTAGGTCAATTTTAAGCTCAAAATGATAAAATACTAACCTGGACACAGAAAACATACGGCTTTCAACAAAACTTGGTCCGTTACAGTCAATTCGTACGATTGCAGCCGAGTAACCATCTCCATACATTTTCTTCCGAATTCAGGGCTCGTGAATCTTTTGATGAGATCAATGTCTACTACCACCCTTGTGTCCTTATCATAGTAAATACCCTCATTGATATCCATTGCTTTATAGAGAGACAACATCAAGTCTTCACCCTTTGAAGCTAAAAGGAAAAGGGAAGGGAAGTAAGAATTAACACTATTTTCACTTTATTATCAAACTGTGACTTTTTTAAACTTTTTAACTTTTGTGGTGATAAGCTTAAAATGACTGATAGCAAAGGCAATCATATGCAAAATAAATTTAAAAATAAGTAATGTGGCAAAATTATATACAATTTCTTACTTTCCTTCCCGATTTTAGCCTTGGGTAACTTGCAGGATTTTTGTAAAATACCCTGAACCACAAATTATTAAAGTTGTCACCATATCACCCTACGAAACCTTTAGTTATATCGGCCTTCTCAAGTAAAATTCCTTTGTCACAATATGAAGCAAGGTAAAATTATCAATCAGCCCACCAAACATGAACCCACCGCTAAACTTGTATTGCATCCAGACCATTTTCGTGGGATCATTTAATGGGTAGGGAACTCATCCATGATACATCCAAATCTGATTGGCTGTCTGAATGTATGACATCATGTTATCTAAAAACTCGTTTTGTCGTTTTTTGTCGTTTTCTACGTTCAACGGAGTAAGGGCGGACTAGTTGCATGCAATAAAAGTTTGGCTGAAGTGGGTCCACTACGTGCACTTCTTGCACTTCCGTGTGGAGATTATCGTCTTTTCTTTACCTTTCATCAGAGCTATCTGGTCCTGGGATGAGAGTTGCTTGAAACCTGGCAGAGCTTTCAGAAAAGCACAATGCGCATACATCCTATGCTCCATTAGAGGAACTACTCTCTGTATAAATTCCTGCAGTCTTCCATCCACGTCTACCCCTGTTTCCGTGTAAATACGACAATACTCTTCAACATCCAAGGGCTTCATTGAACCAAACATCTCTTGGAGTAGCTTTCTCTCCTCCTAAAACAATCAATAATCAATTCACAGTATTACATGATTGGTACATATTATTAGTAGATGGGAAGAGGAAATTAGTTTTTAGAAGAATTTCGTATCAATATTTGAGTTGCACCAACAAGAAGGTGTGCTCTGCGAAGCTTTAAACAGTCAGTGGGTCTTAAAAATATGTGTTGGTTAAAGAATTTCAATTGTACCCCTGTTAACGCGTTTGCACGGAGCAAAATTGGACACAAATATTGCATTTGTTTTGGGCTTAACTTTTGACTGAAAATGAAATTTCAACAGATGGGCTGCAAAATAGGGAAAAGCAACACATAAATGTATTCGTGGACATTTTAAAAGTATCAATTTCGGACTCGTTATTTGACAGTCTGGACACTGAAGTTACATTTGGCTGATATAAGTTCATAGACCTTCAATATTATTTGTTAAATATTTCAATTTTTCAAGATAGGTGCACCAAAAAATGATATTTGGTTTGATAAAATTCTTATCTAAAAGTGTTCTATTCGTTCAAATTTAGCCGAATCGCACACGAAGTTCAAGCTCTGAAGTAGAATTAAATATAGCATTCTATATTTTAAACTTTAAACTGATAAGGGCAATGACGTCAGTGATACTGAGAAACTAACAGTTTTATGAAGTTCGGATCTCTGACTGATAAGTTCGTTGCTTGTTCTGAGTATCTCTTTCTCAGCATTGCAAAGTCACGTTCGCTATACTTACTTATCAGAACAAAATCAAATAAGATAAAATTTGTCACAGGAAAAAAATTGGTAACAAAGAGAAACTTTGATAACTAGGTAGAACTAATGCGACATCCTAATTATTAGTGCAACCGACAGACAGCCCATGCCCTTTTTTGAGACACTATGTGAGTATCCCTATTTCAAACGTACTTATAACGTACGTATTTATAACGTACGTATTTATAACGTACTCTTCCTGCACATTAGATCTACCTTATACTTAGCTTCCACGGCGACTCTGTCCTTAAAGTGTTCAGGTTTTAGCTCGTCATATTTCCTGTGTACTGCTACCATTTTCTCAACCAGTGCATCCATTTCGGCATCTCGTGGTGACACCGCTGGTCCTCGGGGTGGTGTTTGGTGCATTGGTGGAGGGGGAGAGAATCCCTGTGGTCCAGGAGGCGTGTATCCCGGGGAAAGTCCACTGTCACTACAAGCAAAATTAATAATTGAATAATCCTCGGAATTATGCATGTAGACTCTATGTATTTTACAAGCATCAACACGTCTCCATCGTGAAAACCTCTCAAAGCAGACAGAAGGTTACGATTGAGTGAACATGGCACTTAATCATGTAGAATTAATGCGCAACTGTGTTCAGGTATATAAGGCTTCATTGCATGGGCTTGGGTTACCATTCTTTGTTCTGTGCTGGTAGTAAACACACCTCACAGAGCAGTGGCTGATAGACAAAGAAGACAAGTCAACAGGCCCAATTCCTACAAAACATTCAGCGAGAAAGGGCATACAACAAGCGAGGCAACAAAGAAAACAGCCAGGAGTGGTCAAACACCAGTGCTGTTGCTTGCTATGCATGAACATGATGAACAACAAGATTTGTTTGAAAAAGATCATGAGATGGACAGAATAGACAGAGAAACGCTGAGGACACTGTGACAATTGGAACAAGAAGAAGACAGCACAGATCAAGAAAATGTAGACATCTATGTGAACTCAGAAGAGGATGACCTAGACAGAGATGTGCCAAGAATGACCAGGTCGACCAGAAAGCAAAACACCACCAGCACCACAGGTAAAAAACAACATACCAACTTGCTCACTAAAAGCAGAACATCAGTCTGTCAAAGAATAACTGAATCGGTCAGAAATTCGCAAAGAAGAAAAAATAACAGCGAGGTGCATGCATCCCCAGTAATGCAGAATGGCACCAACAAAGAACAAAGCAAAATAGCAAAAAATGCCAGACATGGTAAACATGGTAAACAAGCAGAGCATGAACATGATAATACAATGCAGCATCAGTTGGAAGTAGGTCAAAGCCTTAAACCAACACGCAGCAGTAGAACAAGCACAAAGGCAAACAATAGCAACAATAATAGCATTCTCACACATCCGCTCTCAATTGCAGGTCAGCGTACAGAAAGAGACAATGAGACGGAACAACACATGCTACAGCATGCACAAAGAGAGTCGCAAATGGTGCACAAGAAGAAGCATCAACACCTAGCAAAGAGCAAGAAAAGTGATAAAGCGGAAAAAAGCAGGTACACAGGGAGAAATCCATGGAGAATAACTGAACTATCTCCCAACAAGTCGAATGAATTAATAGATAATGAGAATGAAAATGAATCTCAAAACGAATCGCAAATAAGCACTGATGAAGAAGTGGTAATACAACCTAAAAGAAAACTGCAAAAAAGGGAAAGTGAGAGGCTAAAGATTAAGAGTACCTATGATAATAGTAATGAGATCGATAGTCAGAGCTCGACAAATGAAAGTAATGAAAGTAGCAGTGACCTTGAAATTAGGCAAAGCACAAGGTGAAATGTAAAACGCAATCCCATTCCCATGAGAGGTCCTGCTGCAACTAGGGAGCAGATTGAACAGACTGCAAAAAGACTAATGAATGATGAAAACATGTCTATTTGTAGGAAAACTGGCATAAGACTGGAAAGAGACCATGATGATGAACAGGACCTGCCACCCAACAGAAGAACAACCACGCAACACATATGATCTAAAGTCACAATACCTGTAACCAGAAGCAAAACAGCTGAAAAGGCAAGAAGAAGAGATCAAGACGAGAAACGTAGAAACAGTGGCAGTGAAAAATACAGGTACAGGCACGAAAATGACAGGAACATTCAACAATATCAAATGGAAATAACAGAGCAAGATGAATATTCTGATCAATATGATGAAATAGATGAATTTAATGAACAGTGTGACAAATACTCAAGTTTCAGTGACACTGATTATTATGATTCTAGATGGGACGATCGTGAAGAATCAGATCTCCTCGTAAAAGCAAGCAGTGGTGAGAAAGAAAATGGTCTCAGCCACAAAACACTAGATGGCAAGAGGCGATAACTGCAAGACAGAGTCGCAGGGACCTGAAATATGGCTATGATGAACCCCCCAGAAGATCAGGAGGAAGAAGATCAGGTCAGTTGTTTGATTCATCTACCTCTGAAAGTGATGAAAGACACTGCAAATCAAACAGAAAATTAAAGTCAGGAATTAGTGCCAAACCAACATCAAGAGTAATGGAACAGTTGATATACCCACATTTTTCCCTAGGTCAACAACAAGGGTACATTGGGTCCAATCTGCAATTCCATCAGCTCAATTATGAACAATTTATGGCTGGAGAAATTGCTACAATTTTAAACACACATAGTAAAGTAGAAAGAAATGGAAGAATGCAGCTAATACACAAGGTGACACTATGGAAATTAAGAGCAGGCGTAGCGTGGACACAAGTCCGTAATACCTATGCTCACATAGTGAGAAAAATTGAGAATCAGGAAATTTCGTGGAATGCAGATTGGGACAAGTTTGAACGAAACATCTATGATAAGGTAGTAATAGTAGCGCAGAAAACAGAAAAGTCAAAAAATGCAAAAACAGGAGACACGATGACGTGGTTCTGCAAAAATTACCAAAGAACAGAAGGCTGTAATCGTGAATCTCCACATCTTGGAAAAGTCAACAATCAAACTAGAATGTTGCATCACATATGTGCTACATGCTACATCAAATTAAAACAGACAAACAATCACCCCGAAATTTCACCCACCTGTCCATGTAAAGACATGTGACAGACAAGCGTACATTTGCATCACAGTTTAGTTTGCAGTGTCTCACAGCACAGTAAAGAAGTATCAGTAAAAAACATAGAGAACTCAGTTAGTGAAAGTAACCAAATAACAGGTGAAGACATGCTTGATGTGCCGGATCACAATGTTGTAATTAAAAAACAGTTTGAAGTGCAGCTATGTGATCAAATTAATGATAGCAGGTGGATTGAAGATGTAACACTTGCGAACACTGTAATGAATTCTGGCAAACCAAACAGGTTTGGGTGTAGAGTACTGCTCAAAACCAATTGGAACTTAGAAAAATTTGCCAACTACTGCATAATTATCATGACAGAGAAATATTAGAGTGGTTAAGGTATGGGTTTCCAGTATCATATGAGTCGTCTGTACTACCCATACCCGCACAATGCAATCACAAAGGTGCCACACTGTTTGTAGAGCATGTTGATAAATTTCTCAAAAAAGAGACGGAATTGGGTGCCACAATGGGACCATTCACAGTGCCTCCTTTTCTTACAAGAATAGGAGTTTCCCCAATCTCAACTAGACCAAAGAGAGATTCAAATGAAAGAAGAATAATATTGGACCTTAGCTTCCCAGTTGGAAACTTGGTCAATGATGGAATTGACAAAGATTCCTATTGTGGCAAGACAGTGAAATTAACGTATCCTACCATTGATGCATTGGCAAAACACATAATACAAGTAGGTCCTACTTGCAAATTGTACAAACGTGATGTTGCTAAATATTTTAGACAGATACCACTGTGTCTGCGTGACTATAGCCTAATAGGTATCAGATGGAGACAGTTACTGTACTTTAGCAAAATGGTTCCAATGGGACTGCGTAGTGCAACATACATAGCTCAAAGAATCTCAAATAGCATTGTGTTTATTCATACGCAGCAAAATTATTGGTCGATAAACTACATTGACGATTTTGCTGGTGCTGAAGAAGAGGGAATTGCAGAACAAAGTTATCGATTTCTGGGAATAATATTACAAGAAATTGGACTACAAGAAGCTTTTGAAAAAGCAATCCCTCCGTGCACATGTATGGAGTTTTTGGGTACATTGGTTAATGTCAAAAACATGACGTTAGGCATTACTGACAAAAGAAAGCAAGAGTTGATACAAATATTGCAGCAATGGATTGCAAAAAATTATGCGTCCAAGAAACAACTGCAGTCATTAATTGGCAAGCTTAGTTTGCATAAGAGCTGGAAGAATTTTCATTTCCAGGCTCATTGACGTAATGGCAAAAATGCCAGAAAATGGCATGACTAAAGTGGAACAAGACATTAGAGATGATGTACAATGGTGGCTAGAATTCTTGCCCACATTTACAGGGGAGTGCATGTTATGGTTATATGACTGTAAGCAAGTAAATGGGTTTCTAGACACAGATGCTTGTCTTACAGGTGGTGGTGCGATATGTGGTCAGGAATATATGCATTTTAAGTTTGTACCGCAAATATTATCGCAAACACAACACATTTCGCAGTTGGAGATCTACACTGTAGTGGTAGCGCTAAGAATTTGGAAACAGCAACTGAGTGGAAAAATATTGAGGATTTCAGTAGACAATGAAGCAACAATGTGGTCCATTAACAGAGGGAAGACACATGACGGATTCATGTTAAGATGTCTGAGAGCAATTGCACTAATTTCTGCAGAAAATAACATATTACTACGTGCACATTTTGTGCCTGGTAAAATGAACCTTTTACCGGACTTATTATCGAGATGGTATCAAGGAGGAGAAGCCAGGAGAAAATTCAAGAGCATAACAAATAATAAAATGAAAAGAAGGTCAGTAACAGAAATTAATATGTTACTTTAATTTAACATTGCAGAAGCTGCACAACAGAGGTTGAAAACACTGGAGCGACTTGCACGGGACATGGTGAAGTTCTCAAATGCACATGGCACAAATGCCAACAAAAGAAGTCAGGAAAAATGGTATTTGGTATTTTGCAATAGATTTGAATTGGATCCCTATCCAGTCACTGAATGGAGACTGGTACTTTATGCTATGTATCTGTCACTAACCATGCAAATGGCTGACAGCATCAAAGCCTACTGCAGGGAAGTCTGTGAGCTCAATGAGCTCTATGGCTTTGAACCAGTGCGCAGAGGCAGGTTGTATGCAAAAGCAATACAAGGCATCAGGAGACTCTTGCAACATGAAGTTAAAAGAGCGCAACCAATAACCATTGACATGTTACTGCAGATAGTAGAGCATGTGGATACTGAAAATCAAAAGCAATTGGCTATATGGGTGTGTGTACTCTTTGGCTTTTTCATGTATCTTTGCAAGAGTAACCTGGTGCCAGTCAAGAGGAAACATGACCATTTACACCAAGTCTCAAGAGCAGATATCAGATATGCCAATGAAGTACTCTGTACTGAAATAAAGTGGTCTAAAACTAATCAGTACGGTGAGAAGCTCAGAGTACCAATATTCAGAGATAGGGGATCTCCAATTTGTCCTATTGCATGGATCTTGTTCATGGTGGAGAAAATTCCTGCAAAGGGATTCCATAACCTGTTTTGTTTTCATGACGCACATGGTGAGGTCCAGCCAGTCACATACAGAGATCTCACAGTACAGCTGAGGCAGTGGCTGGAGGACATAGGTATTCCTAATCCGCAAAATTTCAGCAGCCATTCACTACGCAGAGGGGGAACGACTCATGCTTTCAACAGTCAAGTCCAAGAGAGAACGATTCAGAAACTTGGTGCATGGGAATCAGAAGCGTATAAGAAATACATTGACATTACACTTGAGAGCAGACTAAGAGCATGGTATCAAATTTCTAATTACTAGGTCTCAGCAGCACACATGGGACTGGCAACTATACGACAGAAGTCAGACAACAAGACAGCAGCTCATACAATTACTCACGTAGAATTCCACCACCACCTCCAGATGTTAGGAACATAGTAGTAAGAACACCAGAGGTAGCAGAAATTCCAGATTGGCTTAAGAAGACTGCATCGCAACAGCCACAGACACTACAGCTTCAAAGCAGTTTGGCCACAGGGGCAGCAGTGACTACGTCGAAAGAGGTTGTGTCCAGTGGAAATACGACAATAATTGGAGATTATGTTGCAGCGGCATTCAGTCAGTATGACAAGAAGTGGCTGGTGCAAGCTGCAGGGAATAACACAGTACAACTGGTGATACAGAAAATATTACAGAATCAAATCACGGTTGATAGACATTATATATTCATAGTATTAGGTCACAATCAGTTACAAGCAGCAAATAGGTGTGTGGTAGCTAATATGTATACGAAATTGGTGAACACCATCAGGCAGAGAAATGGCCATGCAAAAATATTCATTGCAGCCTTAATTCCTAGGCTGGTTGACAATGAATTAGCCAAACCATTGATAATAAAGTTTAACAGAGCGCTGGCAAATGTGGTAAACAAAATTCGCAAAATGGATGGTAGAGTACAATTGTTGCCGGTTCAGCATGCATTTGTTAGGGATGCGATGCCGATACAGGAGTTCTACAGTCATGACAAGTTTATGCTAAGTTCACAAGGGGCGATTGTTTTAAAACAAAAGCTTTTTGAACTAGCAGGTTTTGTGAAGAATGAATAATAATACCTGAAACAGTTGGCGGTATGCAGATGGGAGTAGTAGTTGCATGTAAAAGTTAAAAAATAGCCCTGTGACGGGCTGAGGTGGTTTAAGTTGAATGTGTCAAAAAGATGTCAAATGTCAAAAAATCAAAC
>JBCAUG010718978.1:0-27232 GCA_038406175.1 Haplosyllis leylae | reverse complement strand
GATCCTATTTTCCATCACGTTTACAGTCGCTCTATGGGCAGTGTAAATTACCATCACTTTTAGGCGGGAAAATAAACAAGGGGGGCCGAATGAATTCAGTTGGGTGCGTGTTGAAAACGCATTTTTTTTTTCGTTCACCCCCCCGGGGCGTACTTGTCTTGAAAATCCGTTTTCAATCACCCCGGGGGGGGCGTACTGGTTAGGGGGGGCGAATGAAAGCTTTACACCGGTAAGGGTTTTCCAGTGAATGGGGTGCTGCTGATTGATTACAAATAAATAATATTCCTTTCTTAAATTGAAAAAAACATCTTAACTACCCTTGCATAAAGGTCGAAGTGGGGTCAAGCTGATGTCAAAAGGGTCAAGTGAAAGCTATTGGTTTATGGATATCTGATGAGTATACAAACCCTCGTACCTTTTCAAGCCCGCCATTATTAGACTGCTAATGCAGCCAAATTATTCACGCTTGGGCTACGGACAAAGACCGATCTGATTTATAGTACCATCAGATCAAAAGGAAATTTATTGTGTTGGGAAAACAACTTACAAAGTATACAAAGTGTAGCTGAGAGCTAGAACTAGAGGAGGCTGTCATGCGAATTCTATGCAGTTTCCTGTGAGGGTAATGTAGCACATTAAGTGCCATACATTCTTTTCAAACAATTTATTTAATGACTTGTCATCACTCCAATTACATCTTTATTTGGTTAGCTTTGTGGAATTTTGCCTCACAATATTGTACAAATGGCTGCTCACGCAGAAAACATCTGCTAAAGTTTCACGTCTTTATTTGCGACGAGGAAAAGTCTAGAGTGATGTCTAAATTGATTTCCGAATTACGTACACAAGTGCAGACACTATATGGTATTTATTTTAATCTTAAAACTGGACAGATAATCATCTTCATATCACTGTGTTACAATCGCGGAAGAACAAAGGGCAAGCACAAAGAGATAAAATGAATCATTCTCCATTTCTATTTTATGGGGATCTTGCGTGAAAGACGTGACGAGTGAAAAATAGGCAATTACGAGCGCTTAAAGAAATCCTCTTTTTGTCGCTATGAAAACATTCTTCAGATAAAACATTGGTTTTACGGTTTATCTTTTTAGTGCTGAATTACTACAACGTTTAGGTGCACTTTAGTGTTTGGCTTTAAGAATGATTTTATTTACCCAAAATTCAATTATTTAATGGATTTAATAATTAAGCCCGAGCAACGAAGGGTGGCGAGGGTCCCGTGTACGAAGTACGAGGGAAGGTAATGTTTTTACTTTGTTTGTCAGTTCACCGGGAGGGGTGGGGGTACCCTGTCCTGGTCCTGACTGAGACTGGAGGAGGGAGAGGGGGGTACACTTCCCTGGTCCTGGCTGGGGTTGGTGGTGGAGGGTACCCAGTCCTAGTCCTGGCCAGGGGAGGGGTGGGCGTGGGGGTGCCCAGTCCTAGTCCTGGCCAAGGCAGGGGGGATGGAGGTGGGGGTTGGAGGTACCCTTTCGTGGTTATGGCTGGGAAGGGGTGGGGTGGGGTGCCGTGTCCTGGCAGGGATGGGGTGGTGATCCCCAAGCCAGGACCAGGGCAGGGTATCCACCCCCGCCCCCCACCAGGACCAGGACAGGGATCCGCCCCCATCCCAGCCAGGATCAGGACAGAGTATCCACCCCCACCCCCTCTGGCAGGACATGCCATGGACAGGATACAGCACGCGCGGTATGCCTCTTGCGTTTTCACGCAGGACTTTCTTGTTTTGGAAAATGTAAATATTGTATTGGCAACTTAGTCATATGAGCAAGGTACTTTAGCTTTTTTAAAATTTTCATACAATGATAATCCAGCCAATTTTAATCTAATCGCTGAATTCTTTTGGATGTTGAAGACCACTAATATCCTATGAATCCCTTAAATATCTGAGAAATCCAAGCAATATTGCCATGAATTTTTCAACCCAAAGTTGGTGCAAAACATATGGTGGCATGCCCAAAAGCACGGAAATTTTTACTTTAATGCGCGGGAAACTTAAATCCCAGTTTACTTTTTGTTTTGCTCTGTTCTTCGATAACATACAAAGATAATTTCATTCTTTTTGTTTGGGGCTCCAGGTAAAGAATTTCCATGCTGTCTTAAGGTTTCTTTTCTTAATTGAATTAACATAAACCTTTGACGAAAGCCGTTTTCGACAGATATACGTGGTGTATTTCTTTCTAATGTAAACCAATATAACACTAATGAATTCGTACCATTCTAAAGATCTTTACCTGTTTCGGGCGTAGTGTCAATGTTAATCTGCCTACCATTGTTTAAGGTGTGTAATTACAGCCCATTAACCCAACATATATCAAAGGACAGGGTCGGGGAATGTGTTTGTGCATTTTATATTACCAGTCAAATGTATGAATGGAAGTGTATGGCTTACTGATACCATGTACCTTTACAAAATTAGACATACAATGTACTAGTTCCCTAAGGGTCTTCGTAGATGAAAATTGAAACTTTCTTCTGTATTCGAGCGCAATTATCTTGAGGTGACAAATTGAGTTTGACAACAAAAAGCAAAAATGTACAGATAAGTCATAAAAGCCTTCAAGAGTTACATATTTTCCTTTGATCATGATGTACACTTGACGGAACAATTTGAAAGAAACGTTCACTTTTGGCATGCAAAACTCACATCTTCCTGGTGATGATGTTCATTTCCTTTCGAGGGAAAATTCCACAAAAAAAGAAAAAAAATAATGTTGTTAATATTATTGAATACTTGTCGATATGAGACATGAATAGAAATGAATACAGCCAGTGGACTCCGTGCTCCCTTGACACCTTTTCAACAAAATAGCTAAGTTTGCTAGTCAGTAGAAAATCAACGTTATTCCTTGTCTGAGTGAAATATGTACTTTGCTCTGTAAGTAATATTTCACAGCAGCGAAATAAACCGAGAGGAACTTTATTTATTACTTGTTGCGAGATCAGCAAGAATCTACTCCCGTCATCAATTCACTTTTAAGCACATCTTGGTTAAAATTGCAAACTAACTCACTGCAATTTGTGAGTAAGCAGATGGCCTGACTAATTACCTAATTATCAATGGTGTTCGTAGGTTTCCTTTTCACTTTTAAGGTCATGAAGGAATCATTGGTGAGATTTATGGAGCAAGAGTCACGGCAGGAGCAATAGTCACGGCACTTCCAGCAGATAATTACTATTTGATCGTTTGTTTTTGTACCGCGTGTGGCCAGTGATTCATAATTTCTAGGCGTCATTGATACCTTTGGAATGGTCTTCCAGCGAGTCATCTCATTTTGTCTTTGAATATGAATTTATGGTTGGGAAATTACGGATTTGTTTAGTATCCTTCTTTACGTAATTTGAGTCAGAAGGTAAAGAAACTGCTTTGGTGTAGATAACCTTAATACCTTCTTTTAGTAGGTTTAATTGCACCAAGGCAGTTGGCAGCTTCAATGTGTCGCACGTGCTTCTGATTTTAACCACAGAAAGTGGTGACAAATAAAGTCAACTCAAAGAATACTCAATTGAATACCTTATGTGGAAGGTATTTTTCAGCGATGACTTGCAAAAGATGACTCCCCAGTAGCCACAAGTTTTTCTCGTTTCAAATCAAAGGAAACAGATTGCAATTGTGATAACTTATAAATTATGAACATTTGATTGCAATAATGTAAAGCTCAGGAGAGTGCGCAAAGAATTCGATGTCCACTAACATTTTTAACAACTTGACAATCATAAATAATTCTAACACAGGTCGTATTCAGATGGGGATGCTGACCTAGTAATGCCAGACAAAATATTCTAATCTGATGCCCACAAACATGGAAAATGTGTATTTGAAACTGATTTAAATTGTGAAAAAAATGTTTCTCAAACTACATTACAGTTGTTAATGTTTGGTTTTAGTTACTTTTTTATTTACCTTTATTTCTAACCTAATATCAATAACTTGTGTCTTTGCACTCTGGAAATAATGTGAAAAAATTGCCATTTTCCATAGGGTTCTGTGCAAAATTTGTTTTCACATTTATGGGCTTTTTGAACACTTTTCCCAATATAGATATTCATTATCGTCTGTAAAAAATTACAAAAGTCTGATTCCCATAACTTTTAAACGAGGTAAAGTTTAAATTTTTGAGAATTTGATTTTTATTACTATTTTGGTGGGAATATGGTCAGCATCAATAACCACAATATTAATCTAATTGTAATTCCATTAAATTCTACACATTGCAGACATGTATTTCTTTACTATGGTTTTTTTTAAAATTAAAGAAACATTTTAAAAGTTTCAAATGCTTTATTCAGTCAATATGTGACTGATAAAAGTGGAAAACTGATTGTACTAATTTAAGTTTATGGATATTGAGTCAGAAGATTTTGCCAAGCACTAGGTCATCGAGTCAGAAGATTTTGCAAGGCACCAGGTCAGCATCCCTATTTGAATACGACCTGTGATTTAGGCAGTCTGTATAAATTCATGTAGACCTAACATTAAAATATAGTCCTACGAGAAAGCATGCATTGCATGTTTTGCTGTTGTACTTAACTATTGTTATTAACCAATCCAGTAATTTTTTTAAAAAAATTGTTGGATTTGTATCCAGAACATTCTTCTGCAATTAGACCATTATGCATGCCCTACGGTCCCGGAGGCTCTAGCATTTCTAACTGAGGAATGAATATCTGTACATTCTCATTCTTTTCTAGATATCTTTTATTTGAATTTTGGTTATATTTTACACAAACATTTACACTATTTTAACATCTTGAATACTGATATCCAGCTGAGTAAAGTTAGGTCTCAAAATTATTAACAGGTAGTAATTACGCTGAATAAAGTGAGGCTAAATTTTTCAAAAAAATTGAAACTATGATCTTGAAATTGGGCCCTGGCCCTAGCTCTCTTCATTCAGCCACAAACCTAAAATCACTTATTTCTGGCTCCAGAATCATGAACCATCGGTTTTTATAAATATTGTCTAAATCATTTAATTGGACAAATATATCTAATCTAATACAGGAAAACATCAAATCGTTTGACTGTCTGTTGAAGTTTTTTTTCTTTTCCGGTGACTTTTTCATGATCTCTTGCACATAACTGTCAGCGGTACTCTTTGTTTTTCTCATAGATCAATGTTTAACATGTTACACATAGGTCTGGACTAAATTATTTCACGTACTTGTACTCACCGATTAACACAACTACGTGCGTGTCATGATTAATTCAACAATAAAGGTATCATTAGACACACAATGTCAACATCACAACAAATAAATATATTGTTACTTTGGTGCGTTGTACTAATGGTTGTATATTTATTAATTTTGTTGTAGGTTAGACATTATAGTAGATTGGCATGAGAGGGACTGAAAATGTCTAACAACTTTGATATAGTTTTTTTAAGGTGGCACCCCCGAACGGGATACCACCTTATATTACCTGAACTGACTTTTAGTCAATTTCCTCAGAGTTGCAGAATGAATTGACCTTCCCCCACCACAATATTAGGTGTCTCTACCCTTTCCTGAGTAGTGTATAACACACTCAGTGTCAGAAAATAGACATGACATGTGAGTGTTGTAGAATGACTTGACTACCCCCCTTCCCCCTACAACACTGGGAATCCATCTTTCCTGAGAGGATATAAAGTGTGTGCAACAAGTGTAGTGTTGATCAAACACTTGTCATACTTCAGTGAATTACCCAGTTGCCATGGTGGATAACTTCCACCAGCAGATGAGTGACTTTTTAAAGTACTTACCCAGATGGGGAGCTGAATTTTTTAGTGCAAAACTTTTCCAAAAGATGGAAAATCAAAAAGATATTTAATTTTTTCAAATGTATGACTACTTTGTCATGCTACTTTAGCTTACTAAGAGCTGGTGTTGTAATCTTAAAATATTTAATTAATCACTGTAGCATTTAATTTTGAAAACAGGAAATCTGGGCAAGTGAACTTCTGTCCAAGTGAGCTAATTTTAGATTCACTTGCCTGGACTGATGAGTGGTATCAAAATCTTAGTGAATACAGTATAGTTGGTTGCACACAGGTGTTGACATTCACTTTTTCTGAAGTGTGATAGTTTTTTAGGGTAATATGCTAAGTTGATCTTATTGAAATGGTTGAGAAAGTTAAATAAACACAAAGTAGTGCCAGGAATACCGGGGCATCAACTTATTCCTATTGAGTATAATTAAAAATTAAACCTGTGACCGATGATATGTATTTTTCTAAGAAGTTTAAAACTTTCTATGATTAAAGCAGCAAGAATATTACAAGACATTGCATTTACTTCCAACTGTAAGTTATCAGTTGTTATAATATTTAATATCACTATGGGATTCAGTTACAGAAATTGAACTTACATAACCATCACTTGACACTGAACATCTAATGCGCCAACATGGAGATTTTCACTCACAATCGCTTCATAACATTACGACAATTAAAATCACCAAGTCTTACAATATCACTATCTAAAGTCCATCCCAAGGACAATACTTTCTAAGAGGAATTAAATTTGATTCACCATTTCAGGGACGCGTGCACACACCCCTGAAGTTGAAATATAATAAATACTGCTGTGGCGGAAGCTGTGTTGTGTGTTTATTCTATATTGTATATTATGGGTGTAATGTAAATGTTTTAGCAGATGTTATTCCCACAGGTTGCAAATCTATTTCAGATGTGCGTCTCTACATGAACATGTAACATACATGCAAGAATGCCCATGTTTGTGCCCCGTAACCAAATCAATTTCAAATGTGTGCCAAACTTGAAGCAAAGCAATTATTAATTTTGGTAAATTTAGACAGACGTTCAGACTAGCCCAGTGTTTACTGTGAAAAGTAACCCAACTTTTCATAAAATTGCAATGTCCCAGCTGTATCAATTTTGTTTTAACATGAAAGCACTACAAGCAGGGAGTATTATGACATAACGAGTACATGGAACATAAGGTGGTATAATTTAAAACTCGTTATGCAGACCTTATCTAATAGAATACTTCAAAATAACACCGTATACGCAAACATCGACGTAATTTCTGGATAAATAGTTGTTAAGCACCACATGAAAACTGCAGTATTGCGTGGGTTGTTTGTTGCGTGAGTTTTATGAGCGTTGCTTTCCAAATAATTCCTCACAACAAAACTACCATTGTCGCGATAAGGAAAACGTGTCCTCCAAGGGCACAAATGTGTACATGTTAACTTTATACTTCTGACACTATCAGTGGCTTTTTTACATGATTGGTCTGTAATTAGCTTGTAATAAGCAGTGTCAAGGTATCTAGATGGCCTGTGATTGGTGTCAAGTATTCTGTACTCATCTTCTACTTGACTAGTAGACTTACTGACCTCGCACTACAAGCTATATAATAGTTTTCCTTAACACTGTGTATACAGACCATATCATATGTTTATCATACATAGCCCTACATATATTTCCAGATTTCATATACACTTGTAGAAAACTGTAAATCATAGTTTATCGATATAAAGGTAAACTAAGCTGTAAGCTCCACGGGTTCATAAGTTTGAGTTCCCGTCATTTCAAAATATATGCCAGTTTTTATGCCTACAAACTATGCTCGGTGAATGAAAAGTGTCCATAATTTTTAAAAGATTTCCGTCTTATTTGTTTTTTGTTTGTGTCGGAGTCCCTCCCGACCAAGGCCAAGGCCGATGCATGACCTTGTATATATAGCATGCCCCAGCCGACCAGCGGGCACTTCAGTAAATCTACCCGAGCTATGTACAACTTGTTCTCCTGCAATAAATCAGCATTCACGCTCACCCTAACCGTGTCTCTTGTCTTTATGACCCCACGCCAAATACAATGCGCACATAGAATGTGCGGAGATATTCGAGTTTTGAAACTTACATTTTAATAGATGGGTTTTAGACAGTTTCAGCAAAAAGTTGCCTTTAGTGGGAGTTTATCCCACAAGACTGACCATTACTGGGTTAGAAGTCTATTGCTTGTCCAATTAAGCCAAACAAACATGAGCTACTTGGCAGACATTTAGCCGAAGTTTCTTTTATGCACCATTTCACTTTTTGAACTTTGAATTATTTCTAGAATCGTTAGAGCATGTCTGATGTAAATTCTGGCTTAAAATGCAAAATTTGGTCTTATCGTGAAGAACTCGATTAATTTAAAACAACGTCAGTATCAAATGTTACTAAGTGGTTTCATGCTGATTGACGCGAATGTAGATATTTCAAGCCTAATTAGGATAATTAGATGAGTATTAATTAAGAGAAAAATAAACTTGCAAGGGTATTCATAGAACATTCATGCTGCCGCGTGAACTTACAATTATAAGTAGCTATTAGCTCATGACACCTATCTTTGCAAGGTATTTTAATGCTTCATGCAGGCCTTGAAAATTAATATATAATAATTGACTCGAGGATTTATGTTTAGTTTTTAACTAATTAACGTTTTCTGAAATATTAGTTGATCTATTTTAAGTTGAGGTTGATTTGACACTATCGCTGAAATATTAAACATTCAAGCAGAAAAAAATAATTCAAAATTTGAATATATATTTGAAAACCACAGAAATTAAATCAAATCTTAATGCAGAAAACGTCCATTTAACAAGTCAAACAAGAGAAATTACGGAGAATGTAGTCAATGGGGAACCACTTTCTTCTGGAAAAATAGACCAGTATGTTGTACAAAGGAGGTTGAATTCAGTCTATTATGGTGCAATTGCCACTTCAAGTGTTCATCAGATCCACACGTGCCATGATTGTGAAATCTTCCCAATGAGCCTTATACCTGGATATCTATGTCCCCATCTTGACCGACTAAAACAATGGGGTTTCCTTGTACAGAACAGAATGGAAATTCAATCGAGTTTTTTCATTCTCGTCTAATAAGATGAATTGAACAAAACAAAATCCTCAAAAAATTGGATCGATTTGATCAAGAATTGAACCCAGGTCACTTGTACAACAGTCAAGCATGCTAACCATTACACTAAAGTGTCTTCTGTGCTTGAGTGTAACTGTAATTAGGATCCATGCACGAATGGCTTGTACAATTGGTCTTATTCATCCAATTGTACTAAAATTCCTTTTATTTTGAAAAAAAACCAAATGAATTCAGGGAATCTGACAAATGACGGTGGCACGAATTAGGGCTAATTTCATGATTCCTCTCTGTTGGAAATAATTGACTTTTTCGTAAATAACCACAACTCAAAATTGACATATCTGTCAATCACTTACTTTGTTTACCTTACATAACAGTTACCAACAATTTTGAAGAAAGATAGTCACTAATAAACTGATTGATAATTACATGTTGAAAAGTTGATGAATGCCTGACAACTGATAATCTCTTGGTAAATGAAACACAAAATTGACAAATATTTCAGATATGTCAACATTGTCAAGAACTCGAATGGTAACATTGACATCAGAGATTTTACTACGTGAAAACAAAAATCCAGCAATAAAATATTACCCTAGTGGGCATTGAACCCAGGACCTCAGCCATTTGGATCTGAAGCTCTTCTTTCTGAAGTATTGAAAACTGTTAGTTAGGATATCTTTATATTGTCTTTTTATATCGCCATTATTGGCATTTTCGGCTAATTAGTGAAAAATCCAGTTGGTTGTGTAGTAACATCTTGGTTTCCTACACAAGAGGTTGTAGGTTCGTATAATCATATCAAGTACCGTCACTAAATTGACAGAAACAATAGGAAAAGAAAAAGTAAAATCTGATATAACTTGAACTTGAATCAGCCATAACTTGAATTTTACCACACCCTGCATGAGACTGGATCTTTGGCTTCACTCCTGACACTTACTTGTCTAGGAACTTACATAATATATCTAGTCATAAGGATATCTCAATTTTATTCTCTGTAAAGACTTCATCCACCCTTTATGAAGGCACAAAGTTGACAGTGTTATGATAATCTCAATCGAGTTTTTCCGTAATACGCAAAGTTGACATTTTTGTACAACTTCTAATGTAAATAAATTGGAAACAGTTAAGAGCCCAATGAGTTGCAAAGTAAATTTACATTTATAATGAAATTTTGAATTTTAACTGATGTGATGAATTTCTCTGCCTATTATATTACTAAATTTAGGCAAACACAAAAATGTCAACATTGTCAACTTTGTGTATTACGGGAAAACGCGACCACCACTGAACTGCTAAAAGCCTAACACTTTGCTTATGCTTCATGAACAATTTTTTGCAACACAGGAGTAAAACAGAGTCCATATTTCACAACTGAAAATGACGATGCTCCAAAGGGGAGATCTTTTCAATAATTACTAGTAATGTTCCAAGACTAGAAACAGAGAATGATAACACTATTTTAAACAACGTCAGTTGTTTCTATATTCTGGGCATCCTGCTTCGCGTATAATTGACGGATAAAAGGATGTTGTGAAACCTTACGGTCATCCACCTTGGTGGTCAACTCCCGTTTTTAAGATTTACACAACAAAACACAAGAAAATAAACATGAAATCAAACGATGAGATGAATTAAAATGAGAAAATGCTGAAACAGTGTCATCGGTTGTTACATCTAGAAACGTTTTGAACAACTCTACTCCATTACATCTAGAATAAATATTACATCTAGAAATGTTACATCTAGAATGCAAGCTTACTGATAGAAAGGGAACATAGTAACATGATATTCGTAATATGCTTATGGTTTAGCCACACTGAACTATGCTAAGGGTGAGTGCATTGAAATCTGTGACATACGTCGCTTCATATAATGACCTCAGAATTCGAGTTCTGTAAAGTATCCTCGCTGTTGCTATATCCATGCAACAATAGGTATGATTGGTTTTTTTTCTCATCTTCGTTTGTTGTGAATGATTCAAAAGACTTTTTCCTATTTTGAATTTAAAATTCGTCTAATTCATCTAATTAGACAAAAAATAGTGTAATATTAAAAAGACATTTGTGAGGTTTGAACTATGGATCTACTGATCAACAGTCTGGCATGCTAACCATTACACCAAAGTGTCGACTGTGAGTGAGGAACACAGAAAAGTTTACAATAGACTTCAGTCATGTTTGACTGGTTCTAGTTTAATTCATCTAATTAAACGAATCTAATACAAAATAGGAAAAACACGATTGTATCCATAAGTGGATTTTTTTGAATTAGGATACCGAAATCCCGTTCGCACAGGCCAATTGAATCCCCTGTTTCACACCTTTGCAGATTTAGTGAATAGGGGCTTATAGCGCTGCAGACCACTGATTGGTCCAGGTGTAATTCCTTATTTTCTTCTGATGCAACGCACCAGAATATGCAATCATCAGTATAAAAACTCGCCTCGCTAACTGTAAAGGCAGCCTAATCATGAGCATTCTCGCAATTGACATTTGTATTCAAAACTTGCAATGGGAGTAAATAGAGGCTCCAGCCGCAGATAACCGCTTTTACCTTTACTTTGGCCCGGGGTGGATGAAGGTTCATTTACACCGAGAATAATAAAAGCGAAAGCGAAACGAAACGAAACGTTTTGCCAGAAGTGAGAGTAAATGCCACAGTGAATTTACAGAAAACTCGTTTTGAAAATAAGGGTTTTAATGTAAACTTTTTTCTTCTTGTTAAAGAAATGGAGCACATTAGTCGTTCTATTGAGGCCTCTGGTTCTCCTTTTGGACTTCTGCTGACGTCTGTCTGATTTAATATGCATGTTTGCATACTTGGTCTCTTATCGAGAATTACTCATCCCGAAATAAAAACATGGCATCCGAGACTCTTTTACCCGCTTACTTTTTCACCGTATAGTGTGGCGGACAACTTTAGTGTGAGCATTGCCCAAGCGGGTACACATATTATCAGTATTCAGGGCCTGCAGGAAGAAGTAATTACAGTATCCAGGCACCGACAATGTCCTGACGTCATTAACGATTCTCAACGCGATTACCGTTACGTGACGTGAACGTTAAAATCAGCATAACGTCGTTACGTCATCGCTTTGTCCGTTTAAGACAACAAATATTGGTCGCTTCAATAACACAAACGATTCAATTACACACAACTACGATTTCTTCCTCTTTTCAGGAAAATAGCAAGAACGATTCTGGATGCGGACTGTTTATTGGGAAGTTTTGTCCGGTCAGTTTGTCATTTTTCCACTTCCTCGTTTCAGCTATATCTTCCATTTCTTTTTATGATCGAAAGGCTTGCCGCTTTATTCATACCATTTCTTTTGAGCCAATCAGTGAATAGACTGACATGATAATCTTTTCATGAACCCCAGTGTGAAATCAGTAAGGATAAACGTGATTCACACATTCACATTCAGTGAACAGGCTGATTCTAAATGAGTCAGCAACATGAACGTTTACGAAACAAGCCGGTCACGCTGGCCGAGTATATAGCACGTCTGCTTACTGTGCGGGAGGTCTCCCGATCGAATCCCGGCATCCTACCTTTGCTACATATGTAGCATGTAGGGAACATGACTTGCCAGCATGCTGGCTGTCAAGAGGTTGGTAGGTGTTGCACCAGAGGTGAATCTGGGAAATCCATCATGCACAGGCAGGGAAGCACACAAGCAAGGGATCCACCCTGGCTTTGAAAGCCAGGGTAGACATCACCAGAAGTCCAAAACAGGGGTATCAGTGGCCCCACAAAAAGGACTAATGTCCTCCAAACATTTTAAAAAAAACGTTTACGAAACATTTACCTAGATATTCTCAGAATGCTACAGTTAATGCTGACATTTAGATCATGTCTGCACATTTTCCAGGTAAACACGTTTCATTTCTCCCGCGTTAACCGAACAAATTGTCACGATTTTCCGACATTACTCGAGTTTTCCCTGAATAGAGATGCATTCTGTAGATTCTACAGAATCACGAGAAAACAAAAATAAATAAATAAATAAACAGCAGCAAAATCTTACCCCCAGCAGAATTGGAACCCAGGCACTGACTTTCCTCTGACTTTCATGTACTGCATGCTACCACTGAGCTAATTCCCCTATCTGCTGGAAGCCTCAGCCCTTTAAATCCTTATGTAGTCATGCTCTATTTATTCCAAAAATTCTAAGTCCACGAATTAATAGAGTATGACTATATAAGGATCTGAAGGGCTGAGGCTTCCAGCAGATAGGGGAATCAGCACAGTGGTAGCATGCAGGACATGAAAAGTCAGAGGAAAGTCAGTGCCTGAGTTCACTTCCCAATGGAGGTAAAATTTTGCTACTGGATTTTTTTCTCATGATTCTGTAGAATCTACAGCATGCATCTCTATTTAGGGAAAACTCGAATGCTGCCTCACCTGAATCTGAACGACAGGCATTTTATTCGATGTTTTTTTGTGCTGTAAGATTAAATCACTTTCGTGACCATAATACAGAAAGGATTTCATATAGCTTAGCATGAGATCCTGTGGGATAAGGTGTGGTATTACTGATATTAACGCGCTTTTTCTTCTAGGTGTTTTAAGGTAGTCTAGTTTGACCATTTTGATGAAAATCTGAGCTGAGTTCCATTGCTTCAGAATCAACAATGCACTCAATCTCTTTAGCAACCAAACTTTCTCTAATTGAAAATTAGTTATTAAAGGCTTAAAATTTAACTTTTACAAATGACGACCATTTATAATTGTCGGTCTTTAATTCATAAATCTCAACAAATTAAACTAACAAAATTGAGATGAAGTTTTACAAATGTTACAAATCTACCCGAGTATTGGTAAATCTAGCAGCATGACTTGATGGTAAAATGGCTTTAAGGCTTGTTCACACCGAGTGACCATGTCATCGGTAACATATCATTGACGGGTGGCACTTTTGATTTTTTTGATTGGCACTGTGATGGACAGAATGGGTTGCGTACCTATGTGCCCGTCAAGGTAGCGTTTTTTTATGTTGACGGTAATGGTGACGCTCGGTGTGAACAAACCTTTAAACATGCTGTTCTTTCTTTTGCGGAGTCAATCAATCGTTCATATTGTTTATTTTCGAACTGATCGATTTTACTCATTGGAATCGATACGGAAGCTGAGATGGGTCTCCTCGACCTAAAACCTATACGGATGAATAAATGGCAATAATCACTGTATGAGATCTAAACCCTATACGTATCATTAACCTTATTCTAACTAATGTCACCATTGCGTGACCTCATTACAAGGTCTCGCTCTGAACCTGACACACCGCGAGATTTACAACGAGATTCACGATAAGTTCGTGTTCGTATCTGATTACACGTTGTTCTGATTAGGTTGAAGGCTGTTTTAGGTTAACGTAACTATGGTAACTGTACTGTTAACCAAATAGTCCTCGTCTTCATTAATCGTTTGAAAACTTTGTTGTTGTGTGATGTCCAAACGTTCATTGGAAATCAGTGGAGAGTAATCTGAAGATCATTGCTAAAACGCCATCTTCCTAAACAGATCATCACATGTCTGTAAAGCTTTACCCAGGGAGTCGGCCTATCCAAGGGTTGATGACTTAGTGTGCGTTAGAAGGTGCACCCTCTGACTTTGAGACCATAGAATGAGAAAGTTTCATGACTGTATTCACCTTCTCAGTACCAAACCAAGGGACAAAAAGCACCTTTGGCGTGTGTTTTTAAAGTTCCACCCTTTGAGCGGGATAAAAATCAAAAGTTCAAATGGTATGTCAGTTAGAAGTTCCACCTCCCGAGTAAAAACCCGTAGGATAAGAGGACTCCCTGGATGTAGCTTTAAGGACAGACATGTAGTAATCTGTCTGTTCCTTTAATCTGCGTGGATAAAAGATAGTCCTGGTTGCCCGTAGAGACAGAAGAGCATTTACCTTAGCATTAATGATCTTTTCTTATCGGGATTCCTGCCCATCATCCTCAGAAACGATGTTGCTATGGTCACCGCATGATTAAGCTTATTCATTTGTCCCCTTGGTTTTACTTTGAGAATCGATGGCCAGAAAAAAATGGATAATTTCCTGCAAAAAACTGAAAACAGTTTTGAGGAAAAATTGTCAAAAAATATTGTGGTTCGCACACCTCCTGTAGGAAATGATGGATCTTTTTTTTTACCTTAAAAATAAAAATATGATGTGGTCAAGCCCTGCTAGCGAACATAATTGGCATTGAATTTATGTATTAATATCAGTACGTGATACAAACAGTTCGGTTTTTGTGTTGACCATCAGCTTGAAGAGAGAACTCATTTCTCCCATTTCATTCATATCTTCATGTGTGCAGCACATAGATCAAATATACAGCATTGTGTATTGAATACCATGCTGACTGTTATGGTCGTTTCCCCGTGATGAATGCCTGACCATTGTCAGCTCTTTCTTTGACCAATGATTTGTGTTTTCTTACGGGACATGTGTACTAGTTAGCACTCCTATGTCAATTCTCCACACGCTCAAGGAGCGCACATTATGGTTATATGTAGCACTCCTAATAAACGTTTATTGTGCATTCTCCACATACTCAAGGAGCGCACATTATGGTTACATGTAGCACTCCTAATATACATTTATTGTCCATTCTCCACACCCTCAAGGAGTGCACATTTTGGTTACATGTAACGCTCCTAATATACATTTATTTCCATTCTCCACACCCTCAAGGAGTGTACATTTTGGTTACATGTAACGCTCCTAATAGACATTTATTGTGCATTATCCACTCACTCAAGGAGCGCACATTATGGTTACATGTAGTACTCCTAATATACATTTATTGTCCATTCTCCACACGCTGAAGGAGCGCACATTATAGTTACATGTAGCACTCCTAATAGACATTTATTGTTCATTGATGTGACCTGACAAGAGTGATGGGACATTTTGACATTTATTGGTTCTCCATGAGACCCCACAACGTTCGGTCACTGCAGTAAATGACAATAAAAGAAGCCGTAATTATCGGTATCCGTCCGTCCAGAATCTTGGTCATCGATAAGCTTGTCAGTTTATCAAAGACAGATGTTTCACTTGCTCTGAACCATAGATTCTAGATGAAGATCTTAGTTATGGAAACCATCCACTGCTAAAACACTTTGTTCCCCAACTCCTTGATGACTAAGTGTGCACTAGAAGGCGCACCCTCTGAGTTGATGACTGATGGCATATTCACATTTTACGGGACGTGGACCAGGGCAGGTACAGGGAACGGGATATGAATTAATGGGTTTTAATATACCGTACAGAAATGTTCACACTGATCTGACACAGGAAAAAGAACCAGACCCATTGTTTTCTGTTATGCCAGTTCCATTCCCTATCTTGGTCCTGGTCCTGGTCCCGTGTAGTGTAAATGGGCCTAAGCGTGCGTTATAAGGTGTTTCCTCTGAGTTTTAGACCATAGAATGATAAAGTAACTGTGTCCACATTCTTAGTACCGAACCAAAAAGATAACAAAGTGTGTAGTGGCGGATTTAGGATGTCGCCGACCTACCTACCATTTGACCAACTTTCCAAAAAACTACATGAAAATGAAGGAACTTTGGCCCGGGTGGAAGCATGCGTCTCTCACACCCCCTAGACCTGCCACTGGTGCGTGCTAAAAGTTCCACCCTTTGAGTTGGATCAAAAGCAAAAGCTCCCTTGGTATAGTTAGAAGCTCCACCTTCTGAGTAAAAACCCGTAGGATAAGACATCTCTCGGTGATAATCTTGTCATTTCTTCGAAAACAGGTGTTTCATTTGGTCAGATGTCTTTGAAGAAAATTATGGGCTTAAATCAGAAGAGAATGATAAGGTAACAGTAGTTTGATTTGTATTCACCAAAAGCATTATAATTCTGCTAATTAAACAAATATAATACATAGTAGGGAAAAAACAACTGATTTGAACAATTCTAGCATTTTCATACATAAAAGATTCAAGAGAACTCAACCATTCACATTTCTTACATTTGAGGGAATCAGGGAATCTGAGAAATCAGCGAGTGAAGCATGAATGGGGCTCCATTCCTCTTATGCCAGTATCTTCCTGGCTCAATGGTAGCATGTTGGCTTCTTACACAAGAGATAGCAGATTCAAATACTCCGCAAAAAAATCCGCAAATTCTATTATTCTGCAGATTTTTTAGAATTCATTTAGGAAAAACTCGAATGAAATAGATTCTATTGTTATTCCGGACTTGCTATTGAAATTTACTTACAATTCTCCGCACCGCAGTGAATAACCGAAGTTTGATTACGCATTAGTCGAATGTAACACTATTACTATCTCCAATACCACAGGATTAGGTCCAGCTGCAATAACTGTGTCAATGAATATAGATCCCTCGTTTGGAGGGCCTTTCACGAGCGATAATAGAATCTCATTCCCATCTCAGCTCTATTTACATTTTGTGAGATTTTACACATGCATTTACATTGACTAACACGCAAACTGATCATGAAGAGAAAGCCCTTTGGTGTAACTGGGATCAGAAAATTTGATGGATTTAATAGTTTAAGAACGTAAAAGTTCAGCTTCAGCGGGTAACCTGAGTACAAAAAAGGTTGAACAATGTAAGCAAAGGGCAAATCCTTTCAACAATCTTTCATTAAAACAAGTTTTCTTTTTTTTTAAAAATTTTTGGGGGACATAAGTCCCTTTCGTGGGGCCACTGATACACTTGTTTCGAGCCCTGAACCTCCACCAATGCTTGCGGACACGTCCGCAGGTATGTGGATCAAAAAGGTTCGGCAGCTATACAGTCAGCAAGTGTCGCACCAGAGGTGAATCTGAGGAGTAGCATGCAGGCAAGAAAGCGTGCAAGGGAGACATCCACCCTGGCTTTGAAACCCAGGGCATATGTCACCAGAAGTCCAAAACAGGGTAACCATGAAAACAAGTTGACCAGGGTTTAATGTTTTAGAGTTTTTCTTGAATGCGCACGAGCATTCATTGAATTCAGGGAATTTAGCTAATTCAAAGAATCTGATAAAAAAACTGAAGCATGAATGAACATTTCTTTCTGACACAAACAGGATCAAATACTCTTTTTACAAAAAACTGAATTTTTTCTTTTTCAATATATTTAGTGAAAACATTTGGGGAAAACTCAGTAGTCCTCTTAAAAACCTGTTTTTCTCAAATCTAGCACACTATCTTAGTGTCCATAACACTGGAGACAATAACGGACAAACATCTAATGGCAGTCTCTAATAAAACGAAGTGACTTTGTAAGCACAGCATGCAATTCCAACATTAACAACAATGGGGGCTTTCCCCACTATTGTGGCGGCTAAGGATGTTCTGAACTGATAGTCAATCAAATAAAAATTAATAAGGTCAGAAACCAGGTCGACGAGGTTAACGTCCGTTTTGTGCAGCGAAGATCGCAGTACCTTATCAAGGACCAGCCGCAAACATTCAATTTGTGGTTCCCTGTTTATGCCTTGGGATGTGATTACAAAAAACCATTTTAATTTTAAATTGTTCCTCATAATCCTAGTAATGATAATACCAATGATTTGAGCAATGTGTTTAAACTGTAACCATGTCAACAATGTTTTAATTGGAACTTTCTTCATGCGATACGTTTAATTATGAAAATAAGGCCGTTTTCACATGTGTGAAGAAACAAAAAAAGTGAAACAATTTCCTCGCTGCAGAACGAGAAATTCGTATCAATTTCCAAAATTTCAATCAATTTCTTATATCTGCTTTATTTGTGTGTTTTTTTTACTTGAAATAAATATTAAAATGTGCAACATTTACGCTACAGTTTTGATTTCATGTTCAAATGTTCAGTGCTATATTACTGAATTTAATATGGCCTAAAAACTGAAATGTTATAGTTCAGCAGGTGTCATATCTGCATTGCTTTTTAGACTAAATAAAATCAGGAAAGCAATATTGAAGGCTTTACAGACAAACATTGTAATATTTAGTCATTTTTACACATTCTGATATGCATTTAAAGTTAAAATAAATGTCCCAAAAGAGATATAACATGATCAAAGTTTAACCAGAAAATGATACCCATTTCTTGAATTGAAGAGCTTGAATTATAGAAATGAATTGAATGACCTTCAAAGAAAATTGAAACTAATTGAAACTAATGGACCTTTTAAAAAGACAAAAGTATCTCGGATTTTAAAAGCTTTCTTGCGTGTTTTAAAAAAAAAATTCCCCTTGGAGAGAAGAGTACAGGGTTTCAAATTCCCTTTAGTGCGCGCTTTCCTTTTAAGGTAATGATCATAATGGAGACTAAATGTGAGTAAATCTCGGCTAATGGTTCTTTTCTTGAACAATTAGGGATGATTTAAAAAGACTAATGTAACTATGGTAACTGGGTTACTGTTTCGTGGGCAACAGTGACATTTGCGAAGTGGTTGAAATTCAATCATAGTTGGGTTTTCCCCGAATGGAGGCGAACTTGAATTTAATATATTCAGAGAACCTGATAAATCACTGAAGCATGAATTGGGTTTAATATAAGGATTTACTCTAGTACCCGTGTCTCTGTGATACAGCGGTATCATCTCTGTCTGTTACACAGGAGATCCTGGGTTAAAATACCACAATCCTAATTTTTAGCTCTCGAATGCAAAAATTCAAGAGATTAGGTGGTCCTCTTGATGAAATAGTGACTATTTTTGTACACAAATTTAGCATCGTAATCTAGCATCATGACGTCATTCGAGGGCTTGGAAACCATTGCCAAGCAGGGTTACTTTATTTATTACTTTATGTCTCTGTGTTACAGTGGCATCATCTCTGTGGTTTAAACCGAACAAATTTTATCATTTAAAACAACCTACTTACGTTTTAATTTTAAAAAGAGCAATATTACGAATGAAACTCCATTAAATACAGACTGCATTGAAATATCTAATTGACATCACCGTACGGGATTCCCCATTATTACATGCCGGTTGAAAACTCACTTGGGAATTTAAAGTAAAATTTTAATGGATTTCTATTTTCAGTTCCAAATGTAACTGTCAGGTCTCTGCCGTTTCTTTAACGTTTAACGGGCGATAGCGAAAGTGGCGAACAGGGTCCCAAATCTCGTGCTAGCTGTCGCCTACACACTTGAGGTTGAGAGCTCCATTGGATCGAACCTAAGATCCAGTCTAGCACACAGCCAATGACCTTACACGGTCACTTCAGCCAATCATGCTGTGACCCATCAGGGTACTTAAGGTACTGCACAGTACAGTGCAGTCATCTATGCACCAGAGTTCAGGCCCTTGTACCAGGGAAAGTACCGTATGGGAAAGACCTTACTTCAGTGAATATCAATAAAATAGCTGAACTGCATACAACTCTTGCTTATGAGAACAGACGTAAGATCCATCAAGAGATCACCAGTAACAGAGATCACCCGGAGACCCTTCTGCACCATTCGAACCGTACAGCAAATAGACCTCACATATTTCAATATTTTTCAAATAAGAAAAAAATTTCTAGATTGTGACGACACTGTTACGTCACAGTGTCATTCAGAACATGGTCGCGTTCCATTCTCAGCGGCAGATCTCGGGGGGGGGGGGACTGGGACGCAAGCACTCCCCTCTGGATCCAAATTCTTTCATTTTCATGCAGTTTTCAGGAAAAATTTGCTAGGAGTTTGGCGCACCCCCGTCTGGGAAATCCTGGGTCCACCACTAATTCTCTAACTATTTTTAGTTGGTAATGCTTTTCCATTTATAATACTAAACATGGATTAGTTGATTTATTGTGCCGCAAATTATATCTGGCAGATAAAAGTAAATCCCCCAGACGTTCATTTTGCAAAAATAAATTGACCGACAGTAATATAACATGAAGCAGTAATGTATTCAGATAGAACGATATGGGTCACTGATACCTGTATTCGTCAAGGCAAAAAGAGACCCACGAGTTTTTCCGTAATTAAATTAAAATAACTGCCTGAGCTAATTCCCCTTTCTGCTGGAAGTCTCAGTCTTTTAGATCCGTATGTAGTCATTCTCTATTGATTCTTGGACTTAGAATTTTTTTTGAATCAATAGAGCATGTCTACACAAGGATCTAAAGGGCTGAGACTTCCAGCAAATAGGGGAATTAGCTCAGGCAGTGGCATGCAGGACATGAAAGTCGTAGCTGCCTGGGTTCAACTTCTGGGGGTAACATTTTGCTACTGGATTTTTTTAGTTCCCTTATGATTCTGCAGAATCCACAGAATCTATAGAATCCAAAGCCAATTACGGAAAACTTGATAGTCTTTTCTTTTTCTTCACGAACGGCTCACCATAATTCATGGATTCACACCGAAAGACTGACGTTCATACGGGTTTTTCACGATAAGGATGTCTAACAGATCTGTCAGATCTAACAGATACAAAATGCAAATTTAATTAACGCAATTTAAATTTTACAGATAAGGATTATTTAACATTGCTGTGACTCCTGTGAGAATGTGCACACATCATTAAATGAGCAACATCTGTGGGATTTCTAGATCTGTCAGATCTCGCAGATCTGACAGAAAATGATTATCATGAAAAACTCTAATGACAATGGGGAAAATGGAAATAACGTGAAACTTATTGGAAATGCGTGGCAGATGCCAAGTAGAATTTTTGCTTCAAAAAATCCGAAGTTTGATCGTGGGTTAAAGTCCCACTAATCTTTGTCTAGGATCAAAAAGACAGTTGGAAAAAATTGGGAATTAAGCACCGACCAATCAGTGGTCTGTCGCGCTACAACCCTATTCACTAAATCTACAAAGGTGTGAAACAAGGGATTCAATTGGCGTGTTTACGCAGGATTTCGGTGTCCTAGTTCAAAAGAAACCTCCCAATGGAAGCTAAGAGGTCGGTAGGTGTCGCACCAGAGGTGATGAACCTATTGCAAGCAGGAGAAAAAGCATACAAGCCAGGATCCACAGTGGTATCATTGATCCATCACTTGCGACCTCAAAATATTGGAGTTTTCCCTAAATGTTTTCACTGAATTCATTGACCAAAAAAAACAAAACAAAATAAAGCAACCCTGCATGACAACGGTTTCCAAGTTCTCGAATGACGTCATGATGCTAGATTACGATGCTAAATTTGTGTACAAAAATAGTCACTATTTCATCAAGAGGACTACCTAATCTCTTGAATTTTCATTCGAGAGCTAAAAATTAGGATTGTAGTATTTTAACCCATGATCTCCTGTGTAAGAGACAGAGATGATACCACTGTATCACAGAGACACGGGTACTGGAGTAAATCCTTATATTAAACCCAATTCATGCTTCAGTGATTTCTCAGATTCGCTGAATTCAATGAAAGTTCTGCTCCATTTAGGGAAAACTCCAATGAGGCAAGATTTTTCACATGATTAGGGTTTTGTCAATTGTAGAGTAAGCAAATTCAACGCTATCAGATTGCGGTTATATTAAACACGTTTTCGTCCTTCTCTGATCATTACTATGACAAATGTTCGCTGATGTAATGAAGCGAATGTGTAATGAGGTGTGAATGGTTTCTGCAGCAGCTGGTTTCGTGTGGATATTAGACGGTGTAAGGCAAATTAATTACTCTCTTAAGTATACTTCACATTGAGGGAAAGCGAATTTGATGATTAAAGTCAGGATTCTGTGGGGATTGTTTTGGAAAGCTTCCCAAACTGTACAGTTCCATCTGAGTCTTTTCACAAATCTAATACCTGTATTCCTCTGGGAAATGGAACAATACAAAATAGATCCAGATGCAAGAAGATTAAAGCAAATAAGCGTTAATGGAAAATTGGGCTTAAGTAAAAGCGCCAACTCAACGCTAAAGACGTTGGCATAAAGAAAGACGCACATGATGCGGATAAGCTGTTAAGTACTTTTTATAGCTTAATTAGGCCTACTTATCACAACAGAATCAACGGCTCCAATCCAAAATGTCTCCCAAATCTTCTGTACTCATCTTCAATCACTAAGCTGAAAAGCTGTCAAATTCAAGGAATAAGTTTTCCCTTTTCAATCCACAGTGACAATTATCTTAGAAAATCTTTCTTCAATCAAAACAAATTTGTCGAGCAATTTCCATTTCTTACATGAGAAACCCAGATATTTAATCCAGTATATAAATTATTATGAAATAAATTTAAATTAAATGTTGCGTGAGCAGCCGAAAGTATCGGAAGTTGCGCAGAGAGTAATGCGCAAAAGGAATATGAGATCAGGACCTATTTTCGATGTATTGTCGCCTTTCGCTTGTATCATATTTATTTTGGAGTCCATTGGTGATGTACATATAAATGCACTGAAAGAAATTGGGAAAGGTTTAAAGGTTACAAGAAGACAAAAGATTTTATGCACCTGAAAATACTATCTTTGAGATTAAATTTTCCAGGAAAATACCGGAGAATGTTAAGGATTTTTTATTACTGTGTCGGAACCAAGACGTTATTTACGACTCTGGTAAATTTAATCTCGGAGGCAGAGTCATCTTGCTAGAGATATCAGAGACGACTTAGGGTTTTTTCTCTGGACTGAGATCTGTGAATTCAATTCCTATCAGTGCCACCATGGTGACCCCACATCATATGTAGACTCTGTCTAGATTATCTGCAATGTGATCTTATATTATGAAAAAATATAAAAAATTCTTCGAACTGTACACGCAGCAACATGGATGGGAAGACCCATCCATCCATTTCTCATCCTCCTTCTCATAAAACATGGATCAAGACAGAGAAATAACTGAGAATCCATTCAAAGCGTCAACTCGAGGTTTTCGTTTTCAACACAAATCTGGCATTTCTGTACAAAAATTACACCAAGGGGTTTAAACAGCAAAAAATAAATTTGCCTCAAATGGGAATTGAACCCACAACACCAACCATCAAGGGATTAGAAGGCAGATGCCTTAACCACTCTGCCACCCAGACATGTGTTGAATAGAAGATATTAGAACTGAACTGATAATTTCTAGATTCTATAGAGCATGACTTTACAAGGGTCTGAAAATCTGCAACTGGTAAGGAATGACAGATTGGCTGAGTGGGTAAGGCATTAGAATTCTAATCCATAGATGATTGGTGTTCCCACTGGAGGCAACTTTATTTTTTGCTGTTTGAAACCCTTGATGTAAATTTTGTACAGAAATGCCAGATTTGTGTTGAAAACGAAAACCTCGATTATGGATCTAAACATTACAATTACACTCAAGTCCGATGTAAACTAACCCAGAAACTATTCACATTGTTCTTTGACGTTCACTTCCAATGAATATCAATTGCACATTTCACAGCCGCCATATTTTCGCTTTCGCATTCGTTTTCGCATTGTGTGAACTCACCCTAACAAACACTACAATTTACCTGCCCCGATGCCCCTGTCTGTTTCCATTCCGAATCCAATTGATCTCGCGGTCAGGTATTTGTACTTGTTGTTGGGACTTGAATTCAATTGCATCACATCACCATGTTGCCTGGAGATCACTAAATGTCAGTCTATTTGCGTTTATACTGTCGCCGTGGTAATCATGAATTTACTGTTCTTTTTATACGACAGCCTACACTGGGGTTATTTAAGTTGGTATTAAGTTGTCTATTCTCTGAAGGCGCCACTATCCACCCAAAAATAAGTGTTGGGAATTCTTTAACCATAATATGTTACTGAAATTCCCAGAATTGGACCTTTGGTGAGGACTGCCCTCCACCTGTGTGGATTCCCTCACTAGGCTGCTTCATGGTCTCTATGATCATCTCTAATGTGACACCTGCTGACCTTTGTCTGTGTTGCTCAGGTAATTTTACTTATTGCAAAAAACATTTGAATTTATGTTTTTGACTTTTTAAGCCATACACAATGTAATGTAACTATGCAACAACATGAACACAATGTTCATTTTTGGTGTTTTCATTATTTACAATTACAATTATGTAATGGCCAATAGCTTTACAGCATAGATGGTATATAACCCTTCATTAGGGCCACACAAGGGGCTCCCGACACCATACAGCTTAGATTATGCATTGCCTAGCTGAAGTAGTGGAGTCCAGATGCCGGAGCACAACCTTACAACGGTTATTATATTAAGCTGTAAACTCTGAGACACGGAGAGAGAAGAGCTAATTAGATAACATTCTGAATAAACTTAATAGTCCAATTCGTCTTCTGGTTTTACAAATTACGGAAAAAAGTAAATGTGATTTTCGAAGAAACTAAAGTAATTTCAGTCTGAGTGGTTTTCCATCCTCTTTAATAGATCTCGTTTAGGATAATAAGACATGATAATTACTGGTGATTGATGAGTACAACAAACAACTCAGGGAAAAGTTTTCCATTTACGCCAGTTGTTTTAGCACAGCAGATTAAGCAGAAAAAACTGACAGAGAAAGCGAATGGGAAATGTTCTGTAAAGCTGATTGAAGGTTTCTGTGTGGCTCGCAATGCCAACAACAACAGCGAGAGAGAGAGAGAGAGAGATGACACTGTGAAAGATGACGTCATGAATATAGTCCACATTCTGTCACTGTCTCTAGACCTTGTAAAAGTCTACTCCACAGACAATTTAAATTTATTCTGATTGGACCGCCACCTCATTGGCTTATCCAATCACTGTTTCTTGCACATCTCCATTCAAAGACTAAGCAGACTCTAAATAAGCCAGCAAGATGCTACCATTGTCTGCAGGTGTAACATATTCCTGCACTGAACGTGTGACAATCTGGTTGCTTTTGAAATGTCACGGCAGACAGTTGCCTTGGTGGTCTAGCGGTATGACGCTCGCCCAGAATACTAGAGACCGGGGTTTGATTCCCCATTGCGACACTGGATTTGTTGGTCCATTGGAACCCACTGTTACATTTGGCACCCAATTACTGGATTCATTGACTTATTATTTGGTCAAAGTGTGAGGACACACTTTCCCCAGAGGGGGGTGAATGTCATTGGCAGACAGCTGCCTTGGTGGTCTAACAGTATGATGCTCACCTGGAATGCCAGAGACTGGGGTTCGATTCCCCGTTGAGGCACTGAATTTTTCGGTCCGTTGGAACCCACTGTTACAGAAAACCTACATGTAATTTTCACATTGCCAAATTAGATGCATTGTGATTTGGGTGAACAGGATGGAGGTTATGCGTGTAGCTGGAGAAATCTCTCTGTTTTCCTAATACGTTATGGTTACAACGGAGCTTGTTTGTTGGACATACATTTTTTTCTAAAATAATCATCAAATGGTTCCATTTGTCTGCATTTGCTGGACATTATGCAAACAATCACACATCGTTTTAATGTTGGAAACAAACTGGAATGAGCATAGTATAGTCATAAAATCTCTGTGTTACTGTTACAATGGAGCAATATTCTTGAGTAACACCCTGAGTAAAGTGGTTGGTTGGTTCCGTGTAACTCTTCAATAGTATTTAATGAGAGACATTGAAGCTGGAAAGGCTCCCGTGATAGATGCTGGAAACGGAGGCTTACCGCCTTTACAAGTACATCACTTAATCTCTTGTATTCAACCCAGAACTGGTGTCAACTGATTTGATTATGTGAGTTTGAACGGAGAGATTATCCGGGTGGGATTATCTACTGGGATTATATCCGTTTCACTCGTAGCATTGAATTTTCTACCCCTCAGTATTTTAAACTTGCCAAACCATCGCACAAATCAATTGGTAAATGTTATAAAGTGCAAAGCTGTTAATCCAATCACACAAATCTAAAATATGACGTTGCGTCGTTGACCCAATTGTTGGCACGTGCAACATGACGTCATGGCAGCTTGCTGTACAATTAAAATTCCAACCAATTAATGTAGGTTAAAGTAAATGCTAGGGACAGGATGTTAGGGGGCCCTTGACTCAACCACTAAGGTGACATTAACGAACCACCAACAACATTAGAAGTTTTGTGATCAGTTCAATTTGAAGACTTTTAAATCAACGTTCTATTGACTATCGCAAGTAATTGCTTTTAATAAGAAGAAAGTTGTCTTAAAAAGTTTTTCTGTGTCGTTGACTACCAAAAATAATGATTGCATCATTTTTGACCATCAACTCCACATCTATGAGGTCTTTAACTAGTAATTATGTTGATGCATTTCACACGCAGTTCTTGTTGTTAAATGTTTCCATGCACCGTTGTTTCTAAGAGATACCTAGCAGTCAGTGATAGTTTTCACTCGAGTTTTTCATGATAAGATCACACTTACATTTTAAGCCTGAGTTTGCATGAAGAAGTTCAAAATTTTCTTTAAAAAGTTGCCTCCAGTGGGATTTGAACTCACAACACTGACCATCATCGGATCTAAGGTTGAATGCTTATCCAGATAGGCCACAGAGGCCTGTGCTACTTGTCAGACCTTTAACTG
>JBCAUG010718967.1:0-12706 GCA_038406175.1 Haplosyllis leylae | reverse complement strand
AATAAACCATGACAGGTATAAACGACTATTAGGAAAATAGGTCATGACAGGTATAAACAGACAATAAACAGATGTGTTGAATACATTGAGTGTGTGATAGGTTTAAACATAGATGTTCATGATGAGCAATCAGAGGGCTAAAGACACTGTGCAATCAAACCTATTAGGATTTGTAAATTCACCTGATAGAACAACAGGACAGGAAAGATCTGCTAGATCACATACCCCAAAGGCCTTACAGGATCATAAACATAGAAGGACCTCTGCCTCACCTAGTACATCACAGAAAAGAAAACATACTCATAATGCAGTCAAAAATTCGGAGCAAGTAGAACAACTGATGGAAACAATGGATGAGCAAGTGATGACTTCGAAAAAACCAAAACTAGACTGTAAAGAAGAAGAAGAAGTAACGATAACAGCGACAGAAGACAGCAAGACTATAACAGAAGCACTAAAAGCAATGGAAGCAAGACTAACGGAAAACATGCAGAACATGATTAAGCCCCTGCAGACCAGTATCAATCTACTCACCACAAGCCAAAAGGAATGGGAAGAGAGTGCTAAAGAAATAAAAAACCTACAGAAGGACAAGAAAATATTAACAACGCATATAAAGAAGATCGAAGAAGAGAACATCAAGCTTAACAACAGGCTATTAAAATTAGAGAGCAAAATCATGGAAAGTAACATTATTATGAATGGAGTAAAAGAAGGAGCCTGGGAAACAGATAATGTTACCAGAGAACTGGTAATAAATGCCATAGCTGACACCATAGTGGCAGACAGTGAAGAAGATAAACGCTGCATCGCAAGGAAGATTCCCATTAAAGGAACAACCAGAATAGGAAGATACAACTCTATGAAAGCACGACCGATTTGTATCTCCTTCAACAATAAATCTGATGCTGATATGCTACTAGAAAGGAAAAAGTCACCGAAGAGAGGTGTCTATGTTGACAGGGAATACAATGAACAGGATGAAGAGAAATGAAGAATATTAAGACCATACCTCTTGGCAGCAAGGAAAAAGGAACAGTACAAAGGGAAGTGCAAACTAGATGGAGTAACTCTCCACATCTTGGGTAAAAAGTACACAGTAGACAACCTGCATACCCTACCAGATAAACTGAGCAGTTATAATATCAGCACAGTAAGTGATGGTAATACAATTGGATTCTTTGGGAATCAGAACCCTTTTAGCAATTTCTATAATTGCAGGTTTACTTACAATGATATCAATTATCACAGTAGTGAACAGTACATACAGTATGTCAAAGCTCGACATTTTAGTGATGCATCAACAGCAGACGAGATACTACAAACCCAAACTGCATTAGAATGTAAAAAGCTCTCTAAAAAAATATTGAACTTTGACAAACAGAACTGGAAAGAGAACGCCAAACAACTTTGCCTAGAAGGAATAAAGGCCAAGTTTGTGCAGAATCCGGACATAATGAAACTATTAGAGAACACAGGTGAGCAAACTATCATTGAATCCTGCTATGATGATCTGTGGGGAACTGGAATTTCTCTACATGATAAGAACTGCCTTAACACCAGTTACTGGAAAAACCAAGGCATCCTAGGCAAGATACTTCATGATATCTGCAACTGGATTAGAACCATTAAAGGTGCAAACAGACAGCAATCCTCAACCTCTCCTACTTTAACTATTCACTTCATTCTGTTCCATTATGTGATACAATCACCATTACAGGTGTAAACCAGCAATGACTCCTCTCACTATAATACAGGAGTATGAGTGGGAGTTTGTCTAGAATGTCATGGAACATGATAAGTTTAAATGTCTCATCAGATGATGACATGACTGGTATAAATGGTAAGGTCAATTCTAGCTTATTACCATCTCGGAACATGATATGTCTAAACGTGTCATGTATGAACAACATGAAAGGTTTAAACAACATTTGTTATCACAGTAATATGACACATGATAGGTCTAAACGACCTAAAGTGATCATGTATCCTAATCACCCTGATAGGCTGAAACAACAAGGGTTTATATGAACTTTATGATCATGATAGGTGTAAACTATCACAATAGAAGTGTTATTATGAGTTAAAACAACAGACACATGACAACTTGACTCTATGACTAGTACCTTACTAATAAGCCTCTGGAACCTCTAATCAAGTCGCCACAACCATGTAGTTTCATTATGATGTCATACTTTATAGTCTCTACACATCTTTCTTATCGATCTATCTTAGTTATTGTCATATGTATAATCTGTTGGTACTTTCTACTGCAATTTGCTGTGTATTCTATTGTCATCCACGGCCATTTCTTATCACCTGTAAGAATCTATATAAATTACTTTCATTTAAAATGTGTCTTACTCCTCGAATAGATCTAGACCATGCACATGAAAAGAGAGACCTTCCTATGGTAGATATTGCCTCGAATCAAGTAAAAGACTCCTGTGATTATGTTAATATTGATGATAGTGAATTGTGGGATTGCCAAACCAGTGACCTACTTGTATATCAACAAAACATAAGAGGGATAATAAGTAAGCAGCATGCATTGTTAGAAAACCTAAACAAATCTGCAGGTAAAAACAAATATGACATAGTTCTCCTGCAAGAAACCTGGCTAAATAAAAATAACATACATAGGATATGTTTCCCAGGTTATGATTATTATGGTACTGAAAGGCAAAATAAAAAAGGGGGTGGTGTGGTGATCTTACTAAATAAAGAATTGAATAGCAAGTCAAGAGGTGATCTTCAAATAAACAATGCAAATATTGAATCATGTGCGGTGGAAATAAAATTACCAAATTTCTCAGTCATAGCTGTTTCACTCTATCGACCACCAAATAGTGATGAAACATGCTTCATAAGATCATTTGAAAAAATTACGAAAACTATTAATAAAGAGAAAAATAAAAAACTTATTGTTGGACTAGATCACAATCTTGACTTCATCAAACAAGACAAACATAAAAATACTAGTCTGTTTGTAGAGACAGTATTAGCACAACAACTGATTCCATTAATAACAAGGCCTACAAGAATCACAAAGAGCACAGCCACATTAATAGACAACATATTTGTCAGTATGTCTATGTACGAAAACACAAATAGTGCCATTCTGGTAAGCGATATTAGTGACCACCTACCATGTATATTATCGTTAGAGGGTATGAAAGAGACTGGAAAAAAACCAGTATTCATAAAAAAAGAGATACTTCAGACAAGCAATTAGAATGATTAAATTCAATTCTAGAAAATGAAAATTGGGACTGGCTCATGGTTGCGGAAAGAAGTAAAAATGTAGACCTGGATGCAACATTTAATAAATTTCATGAGATAATTATGGCACATATGGATGCCATCATGCTGGAGAAGTATGTACGGTTACCAAGAAAATATATATTAAAGGAACCGTGGCTTACTAAAGGCATTATTCAAAGCTCAAATAAGCAATTACTTCTTTACAAAAAAACTCTCTTTAGTAAGAGTGAGGAGGTTCATTTTAGGTACAAACAGTACAGAAGTACTCTACAAAAAATAAAGAGAAAGGCAAAATTAAAATATTACACGGATATGTGTATAAATTTTAAATCAGATACTAGGAAACTTCGGAAAATTATCAATGGAGCTATTGGAAAGATAAATGATAAAAGCAGTCTAATAGACTATATCTCCGTCGATGGTATCCATAAGTACAACTCCAAAGAAATTGCTGATGGTTTCTGTAATTATTTTGCCACTATAGGTTCAAACCTTGCTACAAACATGCAAAACAGCCAAAAATCAGTGAACCAGTATATTAGTAAAATACATAGACATGAGCAAACATTATTTCTTGAGCCAAGTACCCCAATGGAGATTGATAAAATTTTATGAAATATGAAAAATAAAACTAGCTCAGGTCATGACAGTATCAGTAATAAGGTACTGAAAAGCATAGGTGGAAGTATACTTGTACCGATAACTATTCTGTGTAATTTGTCAATGAGGGAGGGCTGGTTTCCTTCGCTCATGAAGGAATTGGTAGTTATCCCATTATTTAAGGGTGGTAACAAACATCTTACTACCAACTATAGACCTATATCACTTCTAATCACCATCTCAAAAGTTCTTGAAAAATTAATTCACACAAGAGTGTATAAATTTCTTGATAGGTCTAAACAGCTATTCACTAGCCAGTACGGATTTAGAAAAAAACATAGTTGCAAAAACGCTGTTTCTGAACTTGTAGGACATATTTTGAAAGGCAAGGAAGATGGATTACATACTATGGCAGTCTTCCTAGACCTTTCCAAGGCCTTTGATACTTTGGACCACGCCATTCTCTTAAAGAAACTAGACCAATATGGAATTCGAGGTACCGCTCTAGATTGGTTTGACAGCTACCTAAAAGACAGGACCATAAAGGTCAAAATACAGACTCTCAGTGGGGAAGAAACATTATCAAATTCAGAGAATATTAAATATGGGGCCCCCCAAGGATCTTGCCTGGGGTCATTAATCTTTTTGATCTTCTGCAACGATTTGCACCTAAATTTAGAGCTTTGCCAAGGGATCTTATTTGCAGATGACATGACTATCTATCGTTCACATAGAAATGAAAAGTATTTGGGGTGGTGTTTGGAACATGATTTGAATATACTAAGTGACTGGTTCCTTGCAAACAAGCTTACTCTGAACATGAAAAAATCAGTAGGAATCTTGTTCCATTCAAAAAATAGAAAATCGAATATTGAATTCCTACAAATAGGAGAAGACAAAATCAACATAGTTGATAAAACCAAGTTTGTAGGCATATATATAGACCGAACTCTCTCCTGGAACTATCATATCACACAATTACTCACAAAACTTGGACAAAGAAAAAATCTAATGAACATGTCCAAACATCACCTAAAAGATCATGTGATGAAAGTGCTCTACTATGCTCAAATTTACAGTAATCTGAGCTATGGCATATTAGTATGGGGCAATATGATCTCCAACAGTAAATTAAAATCTTTGGAAAATATGAATAAAAAATGTATTAAATTAATAAAAAATGACGAATTCCTCACTGTCAAACAAATCATATTGTTGGAAAACAATAAGTTTGCATATAAGCTTATAAAGGATGAATTGCCATCACCAATAAAAAAGGCTACAACCACCGACCCATCAGGCCTTACTCTGAATAAAACACATCGGTACCATACCAGAAATAAATATATTCCGAACCTACCTCGGGCCAAAACAAAAGATTACTCTAAAATTTGTTTTGTCAGTCGATCATCTCCTTTCAAGCACTCCCAGCTGAAATTAGAAATATAGCAAATATCAAAATATTCAGTAAAGAATGCAAGAAATTTATATTGCAGTAATTACCATTTTGGGTATAAACCGGCCCAAACTGTATTAGTAGATTAAATTCTACCGATTATCATGATAGGTCAAATCACTCTACTTGTTGCGTGCCAAATAAATCACCATGATAGGTTGGAACAATTGATTTTCAGTGGCACTGACTATAGTGTCTGTTATAATATGTGTCATGATAGGCTGAAACAATCTGCTGATTACGTGTCAAACCAATTACCATGTTAGGTTGAAACAATTGATTGATAATAGGTGTAAACAATGTCTGTGTGAAACATCGAGTGTCATGATAGGTTGAAACATGTGAGGTTGTCGTGTTCAGTGTGTAGGTCATGATTGGTTGAAATGATTCATCCTCATCTATTGGTATTGTTGGAATAATGATCATGATAGGTATAATCATACTCCACAGACAATCCATGTCAGGCTCAAACCATGCTAATTGTATGCGTTTGATAGGTATAAACATGATAGCTTGTCACCTGTTACATCCATGATATGATTAAACATTGGAAATGAACGTCATGACAAGTGTAAACATTCTAGATGTAAATGAAAGGTTTAAACTACTCCCATACTAACACCCCCTCTGACAACAACATTTGTACAAAAAGACATTTCAGAATGACGTCGTGAAGTATTAAAAATAAGAAGAATCGTACCAGTGGGACTTTCGTTACCGGTCAACGTACCAGGCAAAAAACAAAACCACGAAGATGGCGGAAAAGAAAAGTATCACAGCTGAACTATTTAGCATGATTTTGCAGTATAATTACACCAATATTATCCCGTATGTATCTAAGTCGGAATACATCAACAGTGGTGACTTCCATAAATGCCAGTTAAGTGAGGAATACTGGTTGGATACGCGAAAGTGCTACAAAAATAGGAAGCCTAATAGTGACCAGATATTTGAACTGTTTGGAGCATATAGTGGGGCAGAAGCAAGTGAGGTGCAATTGGACATCTGTGACAGAATAGAGGAAGACAAGAAGCTCTACAAGGCGGTCGGACAAGTGTTTCGAGGTATGCACTTGGATGATATTGACTCATGGTTGAATCGTATGAAACTTAACGCAACTTTCGCGGACGAGCTCATGATTTATGCACTGGTGTGAACCTATCACAGGCACGTTATCATATACACCGGTATGAGGTGTTGGTCTAGGGTGGGCACAGACAGCCCAATAGAAGCTAAAAGGCTGCATGATATATGTCACATCCACCTGGTACTGCTTGGAAAAAACCTGTATGGAGAACTGAGGATGAAACCATTCAGTGTACCGCATGGACCAATAGTGACTGCAGTGCCATCATATGAAGTGGATACATCGGACTTGAACTCAGAAAAGGATATTACACCTTTAGACATGACCACTTCAAAAGAAACTACTAAAGGTATGGACATAAATTCTCCTACTGATAGATCTGTAAGAGACAGTAACGACGAAATAAAAGAAAACGTAATAGAGGAAAATGAAGAAACAAGAGGCAATGACACAGAAAGCGTTTATAGTAGTACAGTGCCCGCAGAAGACAGTGAGTATGAAGCAAATACGAACATTTTAGGAATAAATGGTACTGCCAATAATATTATTCCTGATAACTGTATTACACAACCTGAGAATGAAATTATCCTCCTGGGAGAAACAGATGAAGTTGCGCACTCAGAATTAAATGTTCATGAAGAGGGTAACAGAGTAACAGAACCTGCTATGGAGAATACAAATGATGATCAAACTGGAAATAGGACAGTCGAACCAATAGAAACGGTAGGAAATAAAAAAGAGCCAAGTGACACTGACGCAAACAGGATGGAAGTTCCAGTAGGTGAAGCCATGACAGGTATAAACAGAAGTGGGGATATGGCTAATGCACATACAGAAATGAACACGACAGGTGAAAACAATACTAATGTAGCAGAGTTAGGATGTGATGCCATGATGGGTGATAACGGTAATGTGAATGAAGAAAACACGATGGGTCCAAACGACCATACCGACAACTCAAATAAACACGACATGTCAGGTGCAAACGAAAATGAAGATGAAACAATGATAGGTGTAAATGGAAGCAAAGATAGTGTGATAGGCCTAAACCATAGTGAATCGAGTGAACCAACTGGTAAATATAATGTGATCCCCAAGAATTGGTGGTATGATGCCACTGTGGGATGCCTAAAAGCAGGACTACCCACTGTGCTTAACATGCCAGCAACATCCACGGTATCTGCTCCACCTGAAAAAGAGCTGGACAGCGATGAAACTCTTCCCTACCAGGAATCAGACATCTTAAATTTATGGGAAGAGGATGCTAGAAATAAAAATTGGAAAGTACATGTGAAAAATATGACGAAAGATGACATATACACATTATCTGGACAGGCTGCAAAATGGGCCGACATTGACCCATATTCCAGTCTAACAGATATAGGATCGACGACTGAAAATGATGAAATGGTCGAGAATAAAGAACAAACAGAACCAAGCCTAGATAAGAGTGAAGCTAAGAAATATTCATTACGAGAATGGAAATTAAAAACTTCATCTAGAGCAGAAAGATTAAGAAGAGACACAGCAAAAGTGAATAGTTACGTCTTCTCAGACTCGGATAGTGATTATGACCCAAAGCCTAAACCAAGGCGTGTATTAAATTCCCTGAAGGAGCCATCTATGGACAGAATCCGTGCCCAAAAATTAATAAACAAAAAGAAAGAAAATGACGAAGCTGATGTTGATGCAGAGCCTAATACCCCAGATGCTACACCAACAACACCAGAACCTCCGAATGACAATACCACCAGTACTGAAACAATTGATACTAGCAAGGAGGTGGAAATGACTGAGAAACCTGCTGTTAAGGATGTTAAACAAGAATTAGACATCAAACCCAAGGTGAACAAATTGGTGAGAAGACCAAGAACCTCGAGAATGATAATTTCAACGCCGACTGATAAAGACATAGAAACAGATCGTAACAGAAGAGAGGGAAATGTTGAACCTAAAGAGGTGCCAAACCTGAGCACCAAACACTTTGTGCTAAAAAGAAAGAAAAGAAAACGTACTTTTAAGTGCAAAATATGTGGTTTTAGAACAGACACACAGGCAGCTGCAAACCATCATTATAGAGACACACATCCACTGATTAAATGTTCAAAGTGTGACTCTGTATTCACAAACCCGTCTTCCCTGCATAGGCATAGCTACCTACATAAAGACCTCGATTACCCTTGCCGTACTTGTGATGAATCTTTCCCTTTTGAAAGCGCGGTGACTTATCACAGGCTATCACATAGGAGACACCCTGGTCATCAATGCATTACATGTGAAAGATGGTTCTTCGCAAAAAGTGACTTAACAAAACAGAAAGATTCATGAAGGAGTGGTATACCACTGCTATGAGTGTGACTACATAACGCTTGATCCTCGCAACCTCAGATCACATTGGTATACACACTCAGACAAGGAGAAATATAAGTGTAAAAATTGTGGTGAAACATTCAAGCATCATAGACAGATGTTAAGGCATATAAGTTCGGAAGCTTGCAAAAAACAGTGATTATTTGGCATTATAGGTTGAAACAAAATATGTGTTGAACAGTTTTATGATTGTTGATTTAAAGTGTTGTTGGATCTCTTTATTTATGAAAAATTGGTGGGATCAGCTTTCCCCTCATATAGACTGTAAATTATTGTTGTTCTCACATACGTTGTAGAGCAAAGTTTGTTTATTTTTTACTACAAGGAGTAGTACCGTAATTTCATTCATGTTGGGCTATACGTGCACTTAGAATGTATGACTTTAAAAAAACTAAGAACTGCTTTGAACATGATAGGCCTAAATGGTTAAAGTTGGTACATATTATTCTTCGTACATGATAGGTTAAAACAAACGAATAGTAAATAAGAGTACATGATGGGTCTAAACAGATGCCAACATTGCATATATTTTTCTGTGTACATGATAGGCCTAAACAAAGATCATAGAAAACGTGAGAGGTGGAATCACTGTTATAAGTCGGACATAATAGGAGTAAACGAACTGTGAATTTCAAATATCGACATACAGAATTGATAGGTCTAAACACATAAATATTTATTGAAACAATCATGATGACATTCGATCTCATACAGCAGCATTTTCTTGCATGTTGTCTATGAAAAAATTTCTAGAATAATATCACACATGAAAAGACACTGATAAATTTATAATACTCAAGAGGTCTTTCATTATTGTGTAGTCTACTCTTAAATGTATGCTGACTAAGTCAATCTAACGATAGTAACCGTAACCGTAAACGAATGACATTTAAGGTTTAAACAAAATAGACTAAAAGGTGGTACTTGTATATACTTTATTTCATGTTTATGTTACTTTGTTAAACAAAAAAAGAATATCATGAAATGAGTTTTTTTTATAGTTGTAGAACGCTGGGCACCATGCATATTTATGTACAACTATGAACTAGTTTAAGGTGTCCCATCTCTCGTCAAGAAAATTTATTTGTAAATTACGGTTTCTTTACAAACTAGTGAAACGTGTATATCAAATGAGAGAAAATAAATTATTATTATTATTATTAAATCATTGAGCACAAACTTTTGAGCAGACAACAACTTTTGTATTACCAAATCTTTCGTTTGAGTATATAATTGTTCATTTGGAAGCACAATACATCGATAATCAGTTTACCATTGTCAGAAGAATATGAAAATTTTTCGTTTGGAACACTAGGTACGCAGCAAAATGAAACACATTGACTCCCACTATACACTGGCCAAAATTCAAGAATTCGTTGAAGATTTGGATCTCTGAATGAATTCAAGAATTCGTTGAAGATTTGGATCTCTGAATGAACTTAACATAATGCCATTTTTACTAAAGCCTTTGAAATAGCCTGACAACATGCATTTAGGGCATAAGGAGAGGGCCTTCAAAATGGTATTATGTAATAGAGAAATAACGAGTATTAGTGTATTATCACTTTGAAAGGCCACGAGTCCACAAAGTGGATGAGTGGTCATTTAAGTGATAATACACATTATGAGTTTATTTGTCTGTTATAAAAAATTCTACAGTAATTAGTCTGTGTATTAATTAGGTGTTTTGCGTGTGAATGCAAGGAGTGTGGTTGAGTCAAGTGAGGTGTACAGACGGTTTGGGTTCAGTGATTTTGTATTCTTTGTGAATTTTTAGTCAGGTTGTGTAAATGGGAGAGTTCATTTTAATTAATATTATAATTAGGTTTGACAAATGGACTCATGCAGTGTATGTATGAAGTGAAATTGGCAGGTTAGATTTCAGTGCGTGAATGTATTTGTGTGAGGACGGACATGTGTTTCTTTACTAATTGAGGAGTAATGGCTAATTTTAACATGTTTGAAGATGATGAATATGAGAATATATTCATTACACAAGAGCCTAGTAAGGATAATTTAGTGTCATTAGAGGAGGATAATGAATTTAGGATGGTGAGAGATCCACAATTTTCTGATGTATCTGATGCAGAAGATGAAGCACAGGATTTGCGGTTGAGGTGAGAGTTTTTGTTGTAATGGAAATTTTTGAAGTTTTATTCATTTGATGTGTGAATTTTATGGGTTTATATTGGGTAATTGAAGGAAGTTTTTTTCATTTAATTAGTGCCTTACATAAGAAGGTTCAGGAGGTAGCTTCTCAGAAAAAAGAAGTCAAGGAGAGGACCAAAATCAAAATGTCTAGAGTGATGGGGTACATGAAATTTCCATGTTTGTTATTTAAGTTGTGTGATGGTGATGCGATTAGAATATTTTTGGAGTAGAGAAGGGAAGGTGTTTCAGAAGGCTATGGAGGGGCGGTGTGATTATTGAATTTTTGTGGAAAATTGGCTTGTTGAACATTTTTTTAAACATACATGCAGTATATATGTAATGTAATAATGTGGTTATGCATTTTTGAAGAGGTTGTCAATGGTTTTATGTGGTTTTTTACAGAATAAACTCTAGAGTTACAAAGTTGAAGAAACGTGCTTTTGGTGTTCTGGGGGGCACTCAAGCAGGTAGGAAGAGAAGTTATAATTTGATTTCAAATGAGAAAATCAACAAGATGATGGAGGTGGAATATCAGGAAAGGTTGGAAGCAAATATTAGGTGGGGTGCTAAAGCATACTGTGACTGGAGAGAGATGAGGTTGGATCGTGATGAAGATATAGACTTGCAGATTTTGTATGCATATATTGATGACATTGGCAGTTTGACTAAAGAAAATTTCAAGTATGCCATGTGCAGATTCATTTGTGAAGTTAGAAAAAGTAAGGATGGGGCTGAGTATCCTGGTCATAAAATGTACCAATTGGCTGTAGCAATTCAAAATCATCTCAAAAAGAAAAAGTTAGATTGGCAATTAGTGCATGGGAAAGGGTTCTGTGATTTCAATCGTGTACTAGACAAGGCAATGCAGGAAAGGGCCACCCTTGCTATTGGCACAGTTAGAAAACAAGCTGAAGTGATAAGTATTAAGTTTGAAAATGGTCTTTGGAATAATAACATATTAGGGGAGGATAATCCCGATACATTGAGGAGTACAGTATTGTATTTGTTGGGGGTAAACTGTGCTCTTATAGTAGGGGATGAACACTACAATCTGAGAAGGCCAGGGGGGTGTGTACCTTCGCAGCTTAGTTTTGAAAAGAATTCGAAAGGAGTGAGATGCCTTGTGTATCGTGAAGACAATGTAACCAAGTCTAACAGAGGTAGTATTAGGGATATGAAAAAAGAGAGGAAACTTGTGTGGATAGCCTCCAATAAAGACCCAGTCTGCTGTCCTGTTAGAATAATAGGAAAGTACATTAGTCTGCTGCCTAGAGAAGGTGTGAAACTAAATCTGTATTTGCATAGTTTGAAGAAAGTTAAGCCCACATGCTGGTATGGTACTCAACCTTTAGGTACCAATAAAGTGAGGTCTGTGGTCTCTGAAATGTTGCAAGATGCTGGTTTGGATGGTTTTTTTACAAACCATTCATTGAAGAGAACTGCAGCTACAAGGCTATTCAGAGCAGGCAAAAATGTGAAATTGATTAAGGAGATTACTGGGCATATTTCTAATGCAGTGGAAAAATATGAAATTACCTGAGATGAGCAATGCATGGAGCTTAGAGAGTGCCAGTGGTGGTGTAAGTGGGGAGAGTAACATTGAAGTCAAGGGGAATGACAACATTGCGAGTGTCATTAATTCAGTCCTTTCGGGCACTGGTAAGAGGAAGGCTAGGTTGACAATACATATTGATCTTTTGGAGTAAGTATAATGTGCTAAAATTGGTCAAAATTCCAAGATAATGAAGTAAAAATAATGTATTAATTGTGTGATTGAT
>JBCAUG010718956.1:0-12707 GCA_038406175.1 Haplosyllis leylae | reverse complement strand
GGGACATGATTCCCCGGGGATAGGTCGGCTACGCAGCGGGCGGTATGCCTCTTGCGTTCACGCAGGAGGACTTTCTTATTTAAATGTTGGTTTTCCTCCGTTTATTTTCCTTAAAGAAATGTAAGAGACAGGGAACTCACCCAGTATTTGTTTCGCTTTTGCAATTTTCTCTGATTTTAATTTGTCCAGAGACTTTATTTCAAACGACAGACCTTCGTCCTCATCTGAAAAAAGAAAGAAAATAAATTACATTTTGGTGTTGGTCAGTGTAATTAGTTTTGTTCAATTTGTAAATTGGGTCCTCTTTTACTGCAAATGAAAGATGCAGCAGAAAACTTCGGTTGCTGTAAGCCAGGACTCGTTTTTTCTAAACCCTTGTCAATGATTTTCCTTCAAATCAAAGATTCATTACCGCCCGCATGTAGCCGGGATACCCCCCCCCCCCCGGACAGGGTACGCTGTGCTATGCCTCTTGCGGCTTCTTCAAGGAGGACTTTCTTGTTGATATTGGAATGACTTTTCTAATCAAAGACAGTAGTGACAACGATCAAAGAAAATTTCGAATATAAACACACAAATTTCTTTCGATCCAACACAAATGAGCCCAAAAGTGGAACCCAGTGAAAAGCTACAAACCTGGGACGGTCTTGGTGAGTTTGATCTTGCCCTTCTTCGCAGGGGGTACAGTGATCGGTTTACTGACGGGTTTCTTCGGCGTTACCTTGCCAACGCTTTCTCGGTCCGAATCTGACAGAATTGAAGGTAAATCTTTTAATATTTCTCATTGAAATTAATAAGTTACAAATCGACCGCTTCAACGTTTATTTATATTGGGCATAGCTGTAAGACAATTGTTGTATCGCATTCGCTTCTGACTGGTGTTAATATCCATAACGGCTTATTCACACTGCATGGGACCGGGACAGGAAACGGGACCAGCATAATAGGAGACAATGGGTCAGGTTCCTGTCCCTGTCTCAGTGCAGTGTGAACAGTACAACACAATAGAAACCCATTGTTCCCATTCCCCGGCCCAAGTTCCATGCAGTGTAAACCGTGAACAGTGAAGTTACGTTCATAGTGAGCTGAAAGGAAAGCGAGCTTTCTCTGATAATTGGCTCTATCCAATATGCACTATGTTCATACCGATTCCCACACCGATAACTAAACGGTTTGTACAGAAATGTGTCAAACTGTTCACAATGATTGGTTCTGCCTCACAACAGAAATGCGTGTTACTTGTCTCTGACTCGGAGTCAGTCAGTGTGAATGTATCTTCACTTGGAAACATTCAATGCGACATTCAGCCATATTCACATTGAGCGAAAAGGAACTCGAAAAGTGACGTCGCTTTCTGCTGGTTCCCAGGACATTCAATATACTATTCATACTGAACGACAGCAATGTTATGACTTATTCACATACATCACGATGAACTCGGATCCCTGTCCGGGGACGGGGTCCTGCACACAAAATGGGAACAGTAGACATTTAGGGATCCGTCCCGTTCTGTGTGCAGTGTGAATATTTCTTCAGCACAACTGTGGCCAGAGATCAATCCAGAGGGAATCCCTCCGGATAGGGATCCAAACCCGTGTCCGTCTCCGTGTCTGTGTACAAGCCATTACACTGGGTCCTGCTTACAACGAGTAAAAAGATGCAAAAGAAACTGCTCGTTGTAGGTGAATGCTCGTTGTAACCGAACTTTTAAACATTGCTGTCAATGAGTAGGTGCAAAGAAATATGCTGGTTATAGCCGGTGTTCCTTGTAACCGAACTCGTTATAAGCGGGACCCAGTGTACAGAGAGAATTTTCGCTTTCACATTCGCTTTCGGTGAGTATAAATGTATCCTTACGAACCTTCCTCGAACGGGTTGAAGACGATGGGATCGATCTTGGTGCTCGGCGCCTTCACCTCCTGTTTATCGGCGGCCACCGGGTCCGGGGTGCTCGTCTTCACAGGGTCCCCCACGTCTAAAACCAACGGTAAAGTTCCTTTCATGGGCGGAAATAACTTATGGGTACCAACCACTTTCTATCCTTTATCATTGATAGATTTTGCGGAGGAGAGGGGAAGGGCGGGCAGGGATGAAGAGAACATTTCACCTTGGAACATTTTTTTTTAGTTTCAAGCATGAAAAATGTTGTGCTCCCATTCCCTTCTGTGTTGAACGTCCCTCGATAAATACTGGATCCACCATTGCCCGTAAAGGATAGACTGCATTTTTAAGCTATCAGGTCCTTTTCCCCATAATGTTCATCTTAAGTTAGTTTCTAAACAAGCTGGCAAAAAATTGAATTTTCTACTTTTCATTCACCACTTCCATTAAAGTCGTCAAAACTTCTGTAAACAAGACCACAAGAGGCATACCGCCCGTGACGTAGTGAATCCAACCTGTCTTGTCGGGGAGGGGGGGGGGGGGTAAACTGTACCTTTCTGTCATACCCAGGGGGGGGGGGGGGCGTGTAGCCCAGACAGACCAGGACAGAACCAGGGGGAACCCGGCCCCCTTGGTGGCCAGATACACGTTCCCTTTAACTCACTAGAGCTGGTAGAAGGTGTCTCGGCTTGTTTACCGAGGTGTCTGAACGCGCAGTGCGGCTTCCTACATCCTCCTGGCTGCGACTCCCAGTAACAGTAAATCTGTGAGCGGTCCTTCTGCAATACCATTGTTACAAAAGACATTGATTTCTTGACATTTGGGTTTGTAAAAAATGTCTGTGGAAGGCGCCTTTTCAGCTAAAGCTTCAACAATTACCACAGTATTTTGGACGACTATTTATATCTCTTCCGAACTCTTTTTGGATCCTTACCGTGAGTTCCATATGTCTGAACCGGCACGTCTCCGGTCTGAAACATCGTCCTTCCCTCCACAACACACACACCGTCTCATTGCCTAACGCCTCGGCACAGTGCCGGAACGGACACGCATCTCCCTGCAACCAAAATCAGTTACGTTTAAACCTCGGCACAGTGCCGGAACGGACACGCATCTCCCTGCAACCAAAATCAGTTACGTTTAAACCTGGGCACAGTGTCGGAACGGACACGCATCTCCCTGCAACCAAAATCAGTTACGTTTAAACCTCGGCACAGTGCCGGAACGGACACGCATCTCCCTGCAACCACAATCAGTTACGTTTAAACCTGGGCACAGTGTCGGAACGGACACGCATCTCCCTGCAACCAAAATAAAAGTCACGTCTAAACCTGGGCACAGTGTCGAAACGGACACGCATCTCCCTGCAACCAAAATCAGTTACGTTTAAACCTCGTCACAGTGTCGGAACGGACACGCATCTCCCTGCAACCAAAATCAGTTACATTTAAACCTCGGCACAGTGCCGGAACGGACACATATCTCCCTGCAACCTAAATCAGTTGTGCTTAAAACTCATCTCAAAGAGGTATGTTAGTAAAATGTTTGCTTTGTAATTTCCGTTCTACCCTGGGTTCTTCTAACCAGATCGGTTGTAAAGAGCGATTTCTTTGCATTAACACCATTGATAAAAATGTTAAAAAGTTAGGTTGGAAATAACAACCGGCTACAACGAACAGCTTTTTTCTTCTTGTAAGTGGGATCCACTGCAAACGTACATTGCTATTTAAGGAAAACGGATATTTAATTATCTTTACAACATATAATGAACTTGATAGGGCTAACCTTAGTACAGGTGGAGTAGCAAAAGAAATAGCAGTCATCCGACTTGGTCGCCATGGTAACTGCGTGGTTTCCTTCAGCTACAAAAATACAACGTTTCACTGCAGTCCTAGTGCCACGAACATCATCAGTAACACCAGATCTACCGCAAACACTTCACGACTGATTTCAAGCGTGGGTGTAGATTTTAATTCTAGCTTCTTTCACCATCTGAGGCAAATTGGGTGTTGACAGAATGCGTTTTTCTTTTCTCCTTCTGGTTCTTTCCGTTTAATCGCTTTGCTTTTCGGAAACACTTCCTTTATTTTCTGCAGCAATTTCAGTCGGACAACATTCTCAGTCTAGTCGTCTCACTTGAGTTGTTTTAATTCAATGGACTGACTGCCTAACGGTAATTCGAGAGATTGTCACCCACTTCAGGAATTTCTTTTCTGAAAAAAAAATAAGACGAATATTTGACTTCACTCTTATATATTGAGTATGCAAATCGAAGAAATAGTTTTCAGCCCTATCATTTCCTCCACCCAAAACAACATCCATCTATGATTAGATTGATTGCATAAATTATGATGAAAATTTATCATAAGTAGCAGATGAATGACTTACCTTTATTATTTTTTTTTTCTTTGTTCTTTTTTCGCCTGGACTCCTCAGTAGTTTTTTTTTCTCTATTTTTTTTTAGATCAGCCAAAACAATTGTATCAAAACCTTCTTAAATTTAAATCTGAACATATTAATTTTAACACATAAAATTTTGACAACTGCATTTTTCCTCAATGTAATTTTCTCAAAAAATATCATGTAATTCTGACTGATTTTGAATTCAATTTTGAAAATTGTACTGACACAGGGTCAGAACGACCCTTGACGACGGCATTAGCCACTTTATATCTTATTTGAACTTGACCTTATGACCTTGTAATGACCTTGACATTATGCATGACCATGATCTAACAACAGAACACGTAATCGTGTCCGTGACCTTTGATTAAGTATTTTCACTAGCCGTGCTCCGTTCTCTGGAAGGTTTTGTCTTTTAAGTCGTCGCCACATTTCATGATATGTCGTCAGCTTTGCCAAAAACACAAGCTGTTCTGCTTTTTTCAAGGTAATTTTTTGGTTCTCAAGTCATGTCCCGTCTTGGCATCACAGATAATTTTGATCTTTCTCGTATTCTTTTCGTCTTTTACATTCCGTTGCACCGATTTTTTTTGGGGGGGGGGTGTCTTTTTGTTTTTTTCTCTGGGTTTCAAGTTATTAATCAACTTGGTAGCACCTTATGTTTGCATACATTCACAATCGATAACAGGGAGGACAATGTTTTTGATATTTTCCAAAATTTTATCGTTCTCATCGGGCTGAAAATCAACTTGTCCCCAAGCCAAATTCCAAATTCACTAATCTCTCAACCAGCAGACGAGTGTGAACAGATATTCACTACCATTGCGATCCAGAGTGAAATTATATCAGCCAAGCTTGATCCCCAGCCAGACAAAGACAAGATGTCATTATACTAGGCACCAATCCTTTGTCTCACTGCATTGGTGGACTTACGGTGGCTCATAGGTAAACGTCCACGGCCAAATTCCTTTTTGATTTTGGACAAATATACGTCCCCCTACCCTTCCCGCCCGAGAAATCCGAGATCCATCACTGGGGGTGTTCTGGTTTATACGAGAATGGGCAATATATGAAAACATTGAAAATGGCCAAGTGTTCCTTTAATCCGCGATCTAGTTTTTAAAACAGCACACAGCCTAAAAACTGTGAGCACACTAATGGCCATCCATATGTGGCTTGATAAGATAAAGCATTCTCTGCAAATGCTAAATCAAAAAGTACAGTCAATCAGATCAAAGCCTTGTTTTAGACACCTCTTCGCCACTCAGATGTGGTCTTTTCAAGAATAAATCTTTACTGTGAACCAAAATAAAATTATCCAAAAAAATTGAAAATTTTTGTCCAAAGTTTGTGCAGATTTTTAACCATTTTAACTCTCATTTTCATACTATTAACTGTTTACAATCTCTAACACCTTAAATTATTTAGTAGCATTAAAATAATATCATTACACACCACGAAAAAGTCACCAGGAAGGTTTAAAAAAAAATCTCATAACCTTGTGCAAGCCAAAATGGCGTCAGTAGCACAGTGCAGAATTACAAACCTGCATAATTTAACTCACTTTCTGCAGTCAACAATTTTTTTGCTAAACTACAAAACTGCCATCGACTGAAGAAAGTACAAAAGGTACACAATATTTGGAAACTTACTGCTTATTGTACAGTAACACAATACCAATTACTAATAGCAAAGGGGTATGTTCTCCAAGCAACACATAAACGCCACTGAAGATTATTAGCACAGCTTTTTAATTTGCAGCACTATTGCAATCATAAGTCAACCATGGGGGCTGCAATATCAGTGTTTTTTCTGAGATTAATCTAAGATATGACTGGGATTACTTTGAGATAAAATCCTTTCCTATGATTGGCTAATTTTAACTGGGCTTTTTCAGTCTGAGATTCACAAAGAGATGAAGTTGTTTTTCTGTGATATGAATCTGAGATATAACTGAGATTGCCCTGAGATTAAATCCTTACCTGTGATTGGCTGGGAGGGGACTATTTTATTCTGAGATTCATAAATAGATAAAGAAGTGGTGCATCAACACAATAATATTGATGTCAGGTTAAAATCCACAGATCTGTGCTCATTTCTCTGTGAGCCTTTGAGGGGGAAAGATCATTTTCTGTTTATCTTTCTAATTTACAAAGATATACCTTTAAATGTAAAAAAATTAATATAATATGACAGATCTGCTATATGCATAAATTATTGTAGTAGATTGAAAAGCTGAGCCAACATCCATGGCTCTCTTGTTTTGCATTACACACCATTTATAATGCTGATCTATTGAATATGTATTTTCAATCAAGAATAAATGGTCAATATATTTATTTCAAAAATAATGCTGCACAATTATGTTCTGAAAAGGACCAAGTTTTACATGCTCATTGGTCATTCTTCTGTTTCCGGAATTCTCAAATATTCATTACATGCCAACTGATATTATTTTATCTTCTAATTTACAAAAATACACTTTTAAATGTCAAAAAAATTCATATAATATACCAGAGCAGATTCTATTTATTGTTTTAGCCGATTCCGTCGATCTGCATGACATAAATAGATGAAAAATAATTTACGTAGCTTGAATTTCTGCATTGCATAGTGGCGTAAAAACCCTCAGCAAAGCTAGGAGAAGATTTGGATGTAAACAACGTGGTTGGTATATTTCTCTGACAATTAAACATAAATATAAAACCGTACCTACATGGCCACCATCGTAAACGATTATTATTTCAATGAGCAATTCTACAGGACACTGGGGACATTGTCCCCACATCCGTCACTGTAAAACCTACATTTTACATCTTGCATTTTGAAAAACATCACGATTTTAATTCTAAAAATCATGTTCTGGAGACAGTGCGGTGACGTGATCACATCGAATGATTATTTCCAATGTAATTTAGTTCAGAATTTGTTTTAGAAAATTGATATGCTCAAAGCGGATAGGCGAGTATCGTCATTTCATTTTAAAGGTCTGTTTATACGTAAGGTTTGCGTTTCCATCAACGTTCAAGTTTAATGTTGTGTCTATGGTGAAGGAAACGCAGGGAATAGGCGGACACAACACAACAATGGACACCCATTCTCTAAGTTTGCATTTGTGTCACCATTAACATGATGTTGAAAAAAAATTTAAAGGCATATATTGATGCTGAGGCAAACGTTAAGTGTGAACAAGCCTTAAACTACAATACCTTGTCACCAGGCCTCTGGATTCTTCACATTAAAAATACACTGTGAATTTATATAATTGGTTTTATTGCAGAATATTGAAACTACAGTGTAAAGTAAATATGGACAAATCAACAAAGAAAAAGAAGCTGGCGAAATTGAAGTACAATCAGTTCAGGGGTAACCAGCAGGAAGGTGAGCTAAGTACAATCAGTTCAGAGGTAACCAGCAAGAGGGTAAGCTAAGTACAATCAATTGAGGGGTAACCAGCAAGAGGGTAAGCTAAAGACAAAACCGCAACCAATAGGGGCGTAAACTAAGTGCAAACTAGTTTAGAGGTAACCTGTGGGAGGGTAAACTAAGTAGAAACAGTTAGGGTTAGCGAAAACGTTCTATGAACTGCTCTTCTTTTCCAGGTTGCGATGAACGCTGCCATCGCATTCTCTTTTTTTCACCCAACGTTTGATTGTCTCGATCTTTTCCACCACAGGTCAAGGTTTCACTGATTCCAGAAAGAAAAAGACGATTCAGCAATACAAGAAGCTAGTCCGGAAGGAGCAGAAAGCGAAGAGAGATCTGCGCGCACACTCTGTCGGAAGTAATCAGGGTGAGCATCCCACCGGAGGTGAAGGTGCACAACAGGCACCCCAAATTGCAGAGAAACGAAAGCACAGCAAACACAAGGATATGTTAGTTCCTCTTTGATTTCTGAGTTGCCTTCTTTTTCTGAAAAATATTTCTTTTATCTGGCCAAACGTGTGGCCAACATCATGGAGCAAAAAGAATTGCCAAAGGTCATTGAGTTGACCAAGAAACGTTGAATAATTAAATTGTGCTATTGACCAACAAAATGACCTTGACAACTCAAAATGTGGAATCCCTTTCCAATTCTGTTTCAAGAAAATCAAATAAACACCTTTGAGGATCATTGCTGTGCCACCAGGAGTGCCGTTTTTAGTCGCGCCTGCTCCTGAGCAGAGCGACTTATCTTCTCACTGTGGTGTTTGTTTGTGGACAGATCATTTTTTGCAAGAAATTATCACCAGATGGCTCTGTCATCTCCTTAAAGACACTGCACAGAAGTGCTCAAAGACACCCTTCAGTCTTAAAGACACTCCTCAAAGATACTTTTTGCAAGCAACTAACAGGATTTGGCTGGAAATGAGATGTGCGACAGATGTATTAGCAAAACATCAGGCGTGATATAATGCTGATCAGCATTCTTGTTACTATAACTTTTTAGTTCATCCACTGCCAAGAAGAAAGGAAGGTTTTGGAAAGAGGAGCTAAAGCACAAGAAGAAGGTGGAAGAAAAACGTCAGAAACGACAGGTAGGTGGCGCCAGTTACATCCGGTTCCGGTCAAAAAACCGAAAATGTAAGTTATTGAACGTTTGTGATGGACATCAATAACACCTGAGGCGGAAGCGGAAGGACGCAGTGTTTGGTCAATAGGATCATTCAACCACACAACAATCAGTGTTGATTGGACAGGGTAAATCCTTAAAATTCTGCGTCTTTCCGCTTCCACCTAATCGTGAACAGCTGCTATCTCAACCTGATCACAATCACTTATATAAGGTGGATAACACGTGCCACTTGAATAGGCGGTCAATTTGGTTGGGGGATTCTTCCCGCATATTATACATCGATAACAATGCTTTTAGAAGTTCGGTTACAACGAGCATCCACGTAATCGAATGTTTTCCTTTGGATCTTTTTGTCCATTAAACGAGACCCACTGTACATTACGTTGAAGTAGGTCCGACCACGTGCGTAGTACGATGTAAGGTAATGTTTTCGCTCGTGTTTGTGATTCTGTTCATGGTGGAGGTGGGGGGGGGGAGAGTAAGGTCGTGCTATGAGCCGCCTGAGCTGCTGCCTCCTCGACCATAAGCCACTTGACCTATACCCCGTCCCCCCAGCTGGGGCTGGTCTAGAATGATCAGCAAGTTTAGAATGATTAGTAGAGACGGGGAAGGGGCGCCTGTGGTGGGTTTTGCCTCGAAATGTCAATGGGAGGCTGTCTTGTTTTAACACTGAGGTGATATCAATCAGATCTGAGACAAAAGTTTACTTGTTGTTGCCGAACAGTCATAGTAACCGAACTCATAAACTAAAACCAGTGTAACTACAATCACGGTCCATCCATGTTTTGTTAGAGGCAGTATAGTGGTTGAGTCGGAGGACTCTTAACATTCTGGGACAAGCCTTTGGCAGTTTTATGATAAGTAGGCCTGATTTAGGTTTCAGTCATTGGTTGGGATTTGATTACACAGAATGCTGCCATGACGTCATTTAACGTCACGTCCCTAGACAGTATTTGGACTATGTTCATGACGTCATTTATTTTTAACTTTTGTTGAACAGATGTTCGAGCAGACGCAGCAGGAGAGAGAAGCAGCACTCGGCAGGTACACACACGAGAAGCGGACAAAACATAAAGTTCTCATGAAGAAAAACTTCCGAGGTCAACCTAAACTGAGCAGCCAAATACAACTACTAGTACAGAAAATAGAGGCCTCCAAGAAAACGTAGTGGCCTGCGTGCGTGTGGACCCGTGTGGCGTGTGTGTGATATGCAGTAAGACTGAAAAGCGGGACGATGCACGGCGGACGGGTTCAAGATGAGTCTCCATGCACAGCTCTTCTGCTTGGATTGGATTGTATTCGAGTTTTTCACAACAAGATCAAATTTCACATTTTAAGACAGAATTTACATCAGACATGCTTTAATGATTTTTCAATTGTGAAATAGTGCCTGAAACAAACTTCAGTTAAAGATCTAACAAGTAACACAGGCCTCTGTGGCCTATATGGATAAGCATTCAACCTTAGATCCAGTGATGGTCAGTGTTGTGAGTTCAAATCCCACCGGATACAACTTTTTAAAAAAATTTGAATTTCTTCACGCAAATTCAGGCTTAAAATGTAAATGTGATCTTATCATGAAAAACTCGATTGTACTGTATAACATCAAGGATTGACACGGGAGTCGCTATTTTGACCGGGTACGGTGTCAACAGAAATGTTTGTTTGGCTACACTTGATTAATCACGGATGACTGGAGTTTGGGAGATTGAACATTTAGACGACGCATGTATTTTCCGGGGACACGCAGTGCTTGTACCATTTAGTAATCACATCTGAAAGGTGTAAAGGTCTGTTCACACTTAGCGATTACGTCAACATTTACGTCAAATGAAGAGAATAGTCTCTTGTGTTTGTGTTTGCGTCACCTTTGAAACAATGTTAAAGTTAAATAAACCATTGACAAAACACGCCCACGGTGCAGCGTTTTCACCTGCGTGGTACCAATTTACCCCTGGAGGCATATAAAAATGGATTTCTCCCATTTTGGTAGGCCCACAAGGTTTGAACAGTACAATACAGCATTGAATGGCCATGTAAAAATTGCTACGCGGCGGTCGATATGCCTCTTGCGTTCACGCTCACAGTGAGTTCGTATACTATGGGTATCCAACTGCAACGACCCAACTTGTTTGTGGAGAAAGGGCACGTCTTATTGAGTAGATTTTGAATCGTTTACGCCTACCCTATGGTCGCTAGTGCCAAGGGAACAGGGAAACTAACCCTTCTATACCCGTTTCCCAAGAAATATTTAAACAAGGATTGGAGAATTCTATCCACCGTAGGATATTATGGAAAACGATTAGAAGGTGGTGGCATCTGGTTTTCTTTCTCATAATAACTCAATTGTATTGGGATATATCTGCTCCATTCATGAAGTCTAATTAATTTTCAAAACCTACGTCATTGACCAAAAACAAACTTTCTTCTCACGACAATCAAATCACTTCAGTAAATGTTTTGGCAGAGAAGATCTGAAACGCTGAAACAGTTAAACTTGAGCGCGTTTAATATTTAATAGCGCGACCTTGGAATAATTTACATGTAATTGGCTGGTTTCCGATCCCACAGCTAATTACACCGGGTGAGCTGGCCTCGGGCTCATTGATTTAATTACTCAATCTCTACATGACGTCCGAATCTCTGAGCTTTAACCATTCACACCTTTTTCCAGATTTGAACTTTTTATGTTGATCCAGAATCCAAAAAGAGCAAACTCAGGGGTGGATCCAGTACTCTATTTAGGCGGGGAACGCCAACTAATAGTCAGGGGGAGGAGGAGGGAGCGCCAACTTACATTACAAAAAATCTTTTTAAAAAACCCCAATGCATCAATGCATTTGATGAAGGTTTGATCGGGGTGGCCCCAGACCGCCATTGGACCCACCAATGAGTACTGAGTATTTAACGACAGGTGATTACTCTGTGAGACTAATCGTCCTCCCACACACTGCATATCCGTATCCCCTGCAGAAATCAGAAGCACCCTGCGGCCACAGGAGGTGTAGATAATCATTCAGAAGCAATCTGTGTAGTCAGGTGTCGAGCAAGGGTACTGGGGGCCTGGGTCCTCCGACCCCAGAGTGCTGAAACCCAGGCATTGCCTGTCTCTGTGGTTCTCTGTTTAATCGTTTTCTTTAACTATTCCTAGCTTTTTCCTATTTTTAATAACAATGATTTTAACAACGTTCACAGATTGCTGAAGGTTTCTATAATTGTTTTTGATTTGACTAGATTTCATTTGTCTTGTACAATTGTAGTTAAGTGTAAAGGTCCACTCAAACAGAACGAAGTCGAAAACAAAAGCAAAAATTTTCTTTTGTGTCTGTAAAACTTTGCTGCAAGTGTTGGGCAGGAGATTTCTGAAGTAAACTTTGTTTCATGCACCACTTCATATTTTGGATTTTGATCATTTCTAGAATCAATAGAGCACAACTCTATAAAGGCCTTACTGATTCACACAGAAAACCGAATAGTGACTTAGGTGTAGTATCAGATATCACTCTTGCATTAAGCAGGCGTAGCACCAGATATCACTCTTACATTAAGCAGGTGTAGTACCAGATATCACTCTTACATTTGGCAGATGTAGCACCAGATATCACTCTTACATTAAGCAGGTGTAGTACCAGATATCACTCTCACATTTGGCAGGTGTAGCACCAAATATCACTCTTATATTCGGCAGGTGTAGCACCATATATCACTCTTACATTAACCAGGTGTAGCACCAAATATCACTCTTACATTAACCAGGTGTAGCACCAGATATCACTCTTACATTAACCAGGTGTAGCACCAGATATCACTCTTACATTAAGCAGGTGTAGTACCAGATATCACTCTCACATTTGGCAGGTGTAGCACC
>JBCAUG010718945.1:0-12708 GCA_038406175.1 Haplosyllis leylae | reverse complement strand
GGGAGATTTTGTGAGATTTCACCAAAATTTCTCTCCCATTTAAATAGCAAAGCTGTTAGAACAGCTCTGCTAAAAATCAATGTTATCGTTTTATTTGAATACTTAGACACTTAGGCAATTTAAATTGAATTGAAAAGTAGGGGTTGATTTCATGTAACACATTGAAACCTTGTGGGTTTAAATACTGTTTTCTGTTACTTCTAGGCCCTGGATAGGAAAAATGTAATAGTTCTAGAAGATTAAATTTTTAGTGATAAGATTTAGTATGAATATATCAATTCAAATTTTATTTCAAAAGCAATAACATAAATCTACAAATACAATATGCTTCAAATTCACATAAATTACAACTTTCGCAGTTCGGAATGTTGGGTCATACAATAATGATAATCTGAAAACGATTTATGACACTGATAAGAAAAGTTGAACACCACCATACACCTGATTTTGGTGAACAATGACAAAGTAACGCATTTACTACGGGGAGAGCACTTATAGTGAAGTCAGTGACTTTTTTAACCTTAAAAACATTAATCATTACAAAGCACTATCATCACTCACATAAAAGAAGACTGTTATATGGCGAAACGTTTACTTTTGTACTTTCCATTGATGCATCAGTGTATTATTTGTAACTTGTTTTTTAATGTGGAGACTACGCAATAATCCATTTGAAGTTCATAGAGGAAAAGCTGAGGACATACTGAATAAGTGAGTATTGAACATTTCCTTATCACTCTATATAATTTAATTGAATAATTCATTTTATTCTGCATCAGCCACAATGCTGCATTCTTATTGGTTGTTTAGGAGGTAAGTTTGAGCTCGGATTCATCTCCTAACCTTGAACTCACCTCCTAAGGTCGAACTCACCTCCCCAACACCCAATCAGATTTGAGGAGGTGAGTTCAATTTCAAGCTCACCTGGGTAGGAGGTGAGTTTGAGCTCGGACTAACCTCCTAAACAACCAATAAGAATACAGCTTTTAAATACATGCAGAATAAAATCCTTATCCCATGGCTAAGTCGAGAAATCAGATGTAGATCCATCTCAATGAGTTCAGAAGCTGAACTGACCTCCCTCTGCTCGGTGAATTCAAATCCCTGAACTCACTGAGGTGGATCTCACACCTGATTCCCCTCCTTGCCATGGAATAAGTAATGGAATAACAGTCAGAATTTATTGGTGACTCGTTGAGAGTCACCTTAGTGCTTGCAGTTTGGTGGAGACTTACGAATGCCATTTGCTGTTGTGTCGTGATTATAGCTGGCGCTACTCAGAGGTGTTGGGGACACCCTAACCTACATCTTACAATTGAACTCATTTGACGTCACCTCACATTTATCTGGCACCTCATGTTTTTCTGTCACTTCTTGATTATCTGACTCCTCCCATTTCTCACGCGACGAGTCACCAGGTGAAACGTTCACTACCTGATACTCATTCGGAAATTTGTCATTTTGGATTTCACACTGGTTTAGAAGTACTGCAGTTTCTCGGTTCAGCATTACAAAAGGGCTATGACTGTAACAATTCTGTTAAGAAAAGTTTTCTTGTTCTAAAATACCAAAGGCATGTTATACGATTCTCTATTATCGCATTCCTGAAGGTAACGTATTTTCGTGTCAGTCACAGGAAATTACAATTGAGATTACATCTCTTCATTGTATATTCATGTTTGAAATGACATTTTCTGAAGGAAGAAAATGAAAGTGAAATTGAGGACTAGAAGTCAAAGTAGTGTCTTTTTTACGACAAGTTTACAACTATTGGGACTTCAGATGAGCAAAGAAAGACATACAGATTCTTTGCTGTAACAATACCGGACTGAAAATAATCATCCGGGAGCACGCATCCTATTTCTGAGGCACGGAGGTGTCATGGTGTCAGTGTCACCAAAACTATTTCCAAGGATTTTCTATGTTAGAGATGCTGGCAGTTTCTGCTCCTTTTTCAAGAGCGGTGCTGGTACCCAAGATGGCCCTTTTGCCGGCGGAAAGTTGTCAAATCATGACAATATCTCCCAGATCCCGACAGCAATGGATCAGTCATGTACAGAAGTCGACAGGTGAGGAAATGACGAATGTGAATCCCATGGACTCCAATGTTAAATTAGAATTCCCAAAACTGAGATATTACAAGCTCTTGTGGCCAAGCTAACAGAAAAAATGAATCATTTACGAGACCAGATGTGCCTCTTTAGATTTAGATTGATTGTAGTCTGTTTGTACAGAGAAGAAGTATACGTTTTGACATTTTTTTCCCCGAAAATTGGAATTTTCAATTTCCCCGTATATTCAGAAAACTGTTAAATGATGTATTGTTGATTTCTAACGTTTGGACTTATGTAACTTACTTTCAAATCCTATTTCCACAAACTTCTTTTTCTCGAGTTTTCTCTCTCTCTCTGGTATAAAGTTACCAAATATTTTGGGAAGGACGCATGGAGACACACAGTGTCAGACAGGCTAGCCATTTATAACCGCTTCTTAACGGTCACAAAGTGTTTTCATGTATTTTTGCCTGGACGGCTTGACAAGTGGGTTTGTGAAGAACTCATCATTCCTCCAGCGGTAATGATAGGTTTTATTGAGAGAGGACTGTATGTTAGCTTTTTGATCTGAATCACAGGAGACCTAGGTGACTTGCACCGCTTTTCAATGCTAAGCTAATCATAGGTATTAAACCTAAATTCGCTGATATTGAATACTTCACTTTATCCTTCCATTTCACTGCACACACACAATGAGCACGCAAAAATATTTAAATTATACGTCTAATCAATCACAAGCTTGTTTGTAGCTATGCTTTTTGAATTAAGATGTCAAGATTACAGACCCTACAATGTCAAATTTTGAATCGAGGCTCCCGGAATTCCCAACAAAATAACAATAACTGGTTTGAAGCCTGCAGTAAAAAATTAACCTGTTGGTTTAAAAGGAAAAGGCAATGATGATTTAGTGTTCATAGAAGGAAAATTATAGTACATGAATGTTATTTCTCAGTAAAACTACCTTTTGAAATATCATTTGATAATTTTGAGATATTCTGGAAATTCAAAGTTTACTATACCATGTTCAGACCTAACGTTTTTCTTGAAACGTTGTCTTTTTCTCCAGTTTAGACTATTATCTTTTGGGGACACAATACTTTTGCCATTGACACAATTAATCTCAATTGGTGCTATTGTAAGCACATAGGTTTTCCACAAACGTAACTACATTCTGTTCAAGAGGACCACAGTTTGTATCAACAGCCTCTGAGGAAATATCTTCATATTGCCTCAGATACTGCCTCACAAATTTCATTTCTTTATTATAGACTTGATGGTATTTCATAACAAGATGAAAGAAGATTATTACAGGGACTTAGACTTATTTACCACAGAAAACAAGGCGACTTGTTTCACTCAATCATCCTCACTTTTGCCCAGGGAAAAGGCTTTTTGCATAATAATTCAATATCCATTGATGTTATTTTCATGCTGTGATTTATGCGAGTCACAAAAAATAATGGGACAATACTATCCTTGGTTTTACATTTTCAGAGTGTAGCAAAGAGTAAATTACAATAAAAAATATATAAATATGTTGTGAATGGAAAATTAATTAACCGGGATAATGATAATGGACAGTGGAGGTTTCTCGAGTGTATTTGACTAGATTTTAGGTTACTTCAAGATCAAATTAAAATTTCTTTTTGAGGCTACGATTTGGTTATTCTCAAAAACATTCAGCTGTCTTCTTCACGACGTTGTTACATGTAAAAATATGCACAATCGTCCATTTATGCAACTGATTTTCAATTAAACAAACAAATTCAAACAAGGCCAGTAAACCACATTGCTGAGACGTGATAATAGAAAATCCGATTTTTTTTGCCATTAAAGGCATATTTACCTATTATGAATTGGAGTGATAAGTAATTGACAGATGTGTATCAGACAGTGGGCCCCTTTGACTGTTTCCTTTGATAACTGTTGTAACACTTAAGATAAGATCACCACTTTTGGCAAAGTAAAGAATGGCTCCTTATTTTTTATTTGGGATAGATTGAAGTGTGTTTGTGTTCCACGATGCATGAAATCAATGATTGTCAGATTAGAGCATAGGCAGTGTGTTTCATTGAAAACTGTAGCATTTTATGTTTGTTACATGTTTTAACATAATCATGCCTAAAAATGAAATAACTATACCAAAACCCCTAACAGAGAAATATTTCTTGTTTCCACAGACAGATATACCTGTGTGGTTTGCTTCGGGCATACCCTCTCCACCTTCAAGACAACCTACCATTTACCCATAAGTTTACCAGGTGGTATGTGTAGATCCTTGGGTTATGACACAACCAATTCCTGCACCCCTGCGGAAACAAATGATATGTTGTCCTAACAAGGTCATCACCAGACTTGCACATAATGCATTAGCCTTGTTTTGAAGGAGTTAATCCGGTGGACCGAAGGGAAGAATGGTCTCTTTGTTACACATACAAAACCACTAAAGAATCACTTAAAGAATTTCCATTTTATTACTGTGAATTTCATCATGAAGTAGATATTTTTCACATATTCAAAAAGTACACCTTTTGTCTCACTATCCACTTGTTTTCCAGGACCTAAACTCCGCGGGTTAGTGTAATGCTGGTACACCAATCTGATATCTAGTTGATGCTTTTGGGCACGTTTCAATGCACATAATTTAAAATATGCAATGGCAATTTTCTTTTCCAATTAAGATTTTATTCGTTTGCCTTAGGGGACAGGCATTATGCCTAAGAAATTGATTAGTAGGTATCTGAAGGTAATTTGGAAGGGATTTCCTTATTAATAATCACCAATTTAGAGCGAAAGATACTGTGAATGAAATAAGACAAATTTGGTGTAATTCCATAAATCAGTTCAAGGTTTGCCCAATTGAGTTGTTTATGTACAGAGTCACTCAGCAGGAAGTCTCTTGTGAGGAAACACTGAAACTGGAAAGGTTCTTTTGTCGAGTTTGTAGTTTTGTTGCCTGTAGATACAAATACCTTGAGCACCAAACTCAGATTCAATTTTAATTTCTATTGAAAAATGCTGCGAAATTTGTTCAATCCCTTCATGGATTTGTTGGCGATTTACTTCAACAATTTGAAACAACTAAACATAACAAATCATCCATCATCCATGTGTGTGTGTGTGTTAGGTACAAAGCTCCTAACACATTCTAACGGCAGAAAATATCGTCTGCCAAATTTCAAACGAATAAACATTTGTCATTGCAAAACAAGTTCGTTTGCCTCATGTTGCGAAGTATTTTTAGGGACATATCAAGACGGAGCCTGAGTTGGTTTCTTTGAACTTGGTGCTTTTAAAACCTTTCTAGAGTGTACAGTGAATCTTTAAAAATCCATCATAAGTTTATTTTTGGAGACTTTTGACATCAAAACGAAATAAAGCCAGAGAAATATCATGTACCTGCAAACGAAAACAGCTTTTAACTTCAATGTAAGTCTTTAGCCTTTGAAGGAATTACGTATGATAACTCTTGGTATTTGAAATACAAAAAGACTTCAACCAATAGAATTCCCTGCTTTTCACTGAATAGTAATAGAATACTTTCTAAACTGCACGTTTGAAATATTAATCGCAATAGGTCAGTGTTATCTTAAAAATTAAGGAAGCCCAGGTATGATTTGTGAATACGAGTTTCAGTAATCTTCTGTTCTTGAAATCAATACTGATGACATCAAATAATGTTTTGGGGGACACATTCTGATTCCGAAAGACACAGCAATTCATAAGTATAGATGTTTTCTGTTGACTAATCTTGTCTAATCTTACACCGTTAATGAAATATGAACGATTCAATTGCTTCCAACTTTTGTGACGTCACCCCTTTTTGGACTTGTTAAATCTGTTCCTGAATTTTTCATAAAGATTATCCTTCTCCTAGAGTACATAGCCCTACTTCAGAGGCATTGTAACCTAAAAGAAACAGTAAAGATGTTCCAGCATTTGCATTCACGATGTGTACAAAATGTTACAAGAGGTTCCATAGCCATACAAGCGTAATTTTACTTAATTTTACTTGAAGCAATAAGAGTTTACAGCATTCCTGTTAGAGAACTTTCTCCTGTGATTATTGCTCCAGCACTTGTAATTTCAACTAGTTCAAATATCAATCAAGAGGCACAGGGTCATATTCCCTCACTTTTGTCGAGTGATATTAATGTTTTTGTCGGATTCCTTTCAATTGTGTGAATGTGTGTGTGTGTGTGTGTGTGTGTGTGTGTGAAAATTAAAATTCACACTGGGTAGTTGTTTTGGGCCAAAGTCTAGAAAATAGCGAAGTCCTCTGATGGCTCGGTCTGAAGGTGACAAAACCAAATGGTCACAAGTGTATGTTACATCAGAAATTGCACAGAAAATTGTATCCATGGCTTTGTGGTGTTTATACGGCTTTGACAGATATTTGATCAAAGATATTCATTCCTGTCACATGCTTTCGAGAAAAAAATTCATACCAAAAACAATTGAGTAAGGAATCAAGTAGCACTTGTCTCATGGATTTGAAATTATTGACTTTTATTATTATTGCTTTGACCTTTGATAAAATCTGACCATAAAATATATTTAAAAGTAGATTTATGGTTCCACTTGTAATATAGCTGGAGATAAGAATGTTCAAATGTAGACTAAGAAGCGATATAGATGTTCATTTGCGAAGCTTGCCTCTTAAAATATTCACTTGTTCTACAACTTTCAGAATCATATCATGTTAATTTGAAGTATTTAACAGGCTGGTAAATTTCATCCTGTTCTAAATTTAGAAATAAAGTTTCTTATTAGAGATCTACTTGAGTAAACGGTGTGGACATTTTGTGACAACTCTTATTGTGTTGTCAAACTTTTCAGTTTCAACACAGTAAACTTCGAAATTTTTGTAAACCAGTAAACCACACCCTACCCCACTCCTGTTTGCAATACCAAGGTCAGAATTAGACAATTAAGGTTTCAAAGTGCACACAATTTTCGGTAACTTTATACATTTCAGAGACGTCCATCCTAAATCATTTAGATTTTAATAATTATAGGAAGTTTCATGCCGTTTGAAGTTCCTTTTTCGGCAGAAGTACACGGTAACATATTGATGTGTTTACTGTCCTCAAGGTACTTACTTGCATTTCTGGGAACACCTTTGATCCATTCAACGTTGCTTTGTTTGTTTATGCGATTAGTACTTTGGATGGACATATCACACAAGATGCTCAGATGCCTTGCGGAAAGAAATTAATTCCCTGTCCTTAGAAGTTCCACTCGTACCTTTCACTACATCCACAAAGGTGACAAGGGGCATCAGCCAGAGTTTTGTTGAAAATTCATTTTAGGCAACCTTGATGAACAAAGCAATTTAAGCATGATTTTACGTGAAAATTACCAATGGCCAAAGAACCAACATTATTAATTAGAGAGTCATTTGTGAAAAAATTTTAGACTATGACCGATTTCCTAATTTGAAAGTTAACCTGGAAACCTCATTTTAAACACTTGAAAACACAAAAGCTTTGTCATAAAACGTTTTTGGCTGTTTGTGATAATTTATCAATTCATGCCTGACCATAATGGTCTCTCCAACTAACACAAAGGAACGATGATCGTTCGCTAATGGTTGAGGTTTGGCCGCTTCTTTTCTTCTCTTAAAGCCTGGTTAAGTTTCAAGGAGTTTGTTACTGGTTTATGAACCATTGTGAGTGAAACAATGGTGGCTAAAAGAAAGTCATCAAATCTTTACTGCTTGTTTGGCTGATTCTTAAATTTAGTATTCAATCGTAAAATACCCATTTCGAGGAGAAAGGTCCTGGCATAACACTGGGTATAACACAGGTAATTCTTTGAAATTCAGTGGTTCTACATGGAATAAAAGAGAGACTAGATTTACAAATGTAAGAGAATTACATTTACCATTTTTTGCATTTTTGTACCATTTCTTCAGTTTTGTGCAAAGAAAAGAATTTTAAAATAATTGCATTTCATGACAATCAGTTCTTGTTAGAATAGACTTCAGAATATTACATCCCTTCCTCCCAATCATAGCTGGCGGATCGTAGAACTACTCACGAGGTTTTCTAGTCATTTTAACTGGTTTTTTTTTTGGCACTTGATGGATTCTCAGAAATATTCACACGAAGCTGATGGGATACTGCAAACCCATAGTTTCCAATGTAATGGTGTTTGTAGGGGGAGTGTGTAATAATGTCACTAGATGGACAAACGTGATTTATTCTGGATCGAAGAGTATACTTAGTGTTAATAGGTAATTGATTATGCAATATGTATTGTCTTAAAGAATTGGTTAGCGTTATTTGATAGAATTTTCAAATACAGGTGCACAGGGCTACAGCAAAACTCTTACTCTCTGTTTACAAGGTGTTCGGTGACCACACAAAGCCATTTAAAGAGGCACGGCAAAAGTCTTCATTGTGAGCAGCAAGGCAAACATAGAAATGTCCATATTACATGTACTTTTACTTACTCATGCCAAAAATTATACCAGAGGAAATCATCTTGTCATGCATAGATCGAGTATTTAAAGAAAAGTCCACATGAACAAGTAAAGACATTTTGATTCCTGACATTTACCCCAGGTAAGGTGGAAATTGTATTTCTGTGAACTTAGCAGCAATTTCTGTAATTTATGATTCAAACACACTGTTGAACACAGCAAGGATTTGTAATTTGCAGATGTGTATCAGACAGTCTATTCTAGTGTTGACATTGAAGATTGTTGCAACACTTGAGATAAGATCAAGAATTATGATAACAAGTTACTTTTTCAGGCCAAACTTCGAGAAAAGAAAAGATGACTTGCGAAATCCCTACAATTATTTTGTACTGCAATTTCAAAGAATTGGGCACAACTCTGTACTCATTTTAAATGAACTGATAAAATATTTGAAAATAACAATATGATGGTAATAAATTTAAAATTCTATCTTAAAGTACTCTCACTCCAGAAGAACAGGAATGGCAATTATCCCCATTTCCATAGAAGCAAAAGGCAGGGTTTTTTGTGTTTGTAAAAATGAGTGTTTGGAATGATAGCCTGGTTTGAACTTGGTTTCTTCTGGAAAGTAACCCCTGTATAACTCTTCCCAACCCATACTAAAAATAAGTTCTTTCAAAAAAAAAGCATTATTACATAGGCGAAGAAGAATAAAGCGTATATTGAATGCTGGTCTGTGTGGATTTCAGAGAGCATTTATGAAATGAGGAGTTTTTTTCCAAATATGTTTGGTTGTATCTGGTCTCAGTGTCATTTCTGTGGGAATTATTATTGATGGGTGTCGATCCATCAAGTGCAAATTTTAAAATTACTTCCAAATTCTTCTGTTTTCAATTTCAAAAATACTACGGAGATATTTGGTGACTATAAATTTTTGCATGTGACTATTTCATAGATCTGAGTACATAACACTCATCAGACTATATAGTCTAGGCAACTAAAAACATTGTAGGAAAACTCACCCAAGAGCATTACCTGGAAGTTAATAAAAAACACAACTACTTCCCTTCCTTCGGGTTAAGATCGCACTATCCGTCCTTTGAATGTTATGAGTAGCACCTTCAAATAATTTTCGCTCTCTGATATTCAACTAAAATAATGAATTCTGCTTATTTTCATCTTTGTCAATTATTTCTTTCTTCACATAATCCGGTTTATTGGTGACTGGGTAAAGTTAACCAAGTGATTGGATTTGGGCTACGCATAAATGTTTCAGATTTTTGACGATTTTTCTTGGCACTCTTTGTTTCAGTGCAGAAAGGTCATGCATAAATGTTATGTGTGAATGTTATCACCCATCAATGTTGAAGAAAACATCGAGAAAATTTGGAAACACTAATCAACCATCTTGGACAGTGCTGACCCTGAGCTGAGTCAAGCTGAGCCGAGTCTGAGTCCAAGCCCAAGCCCAAGTCTGAGCCCAAACCTGAGTCTTAGCCCAAGTGTGAGTCTGAGTCTGAACCTGAGCCTGAGCCTGAGTCTGAACCCAAGTCCAAGTCTGAGGCAATGTCTGAGCCTGTGCAGAAAGGTCATGCATAGATGTTGTGCGTGAATGTTATCACCCATCAATGTTGAAAAAAAACATTGGGAAAATTTGGAAACACTAATCAACCATCTTGGACAGTGCTGACCCTGAGCTGAGCCAAGCTGAGCTGAGTCTGAGTCCAAGCTTGAGTCTGAATCTGAATCTGAGTCCAAGTCCAAGCCCAAGTCTGAGCCCAAACCTGAGTCTGAGCCCAAGTGTGAGTCTGAACCTGAGCCTGAGTCTGAGCCCAAGACCAAGTCTGAGGTAATGTCTGAGCCTGGGAGTAAGCCTGAGTCCAAACTGAGTCTGAGTTTGAGCCCAAGTATAAGTCTGAGCTCAAATCCAAGTTTGAGCTGAGTTTGAGCCCAAACCTGAGTTTAAGTCCAAGCAGAAGTTTGATTCAAACTCAGGCTTGGGCTTAGACTCAAACTCAGGCTTGGGCTCAGACTCAGCCTGAGTTTGAGTCTAAGCCCAAGTCTTCTTAGCCTGAGCCCCAGTCTGAGCCTGCACCTCAGTCCCAGTTTGAGCTCAAGCCTGAGTCCAAGCATGATCCTGAGCCAAGTGTGGGCTGAGTCTGAGTCTAAGTCTGAGCCCAAGTCTGAGTCTGAGCCTGAAATGAGCCTGAGTCTAAGCTCAGTCTGAGTCTGAGCCTAAGCCCATGTATGAGTCTGAACTCAAGCCCAAGTTTGAGCTGACTCTAAGCCCAAGCCTGAGTCTGAGTCTGAGTCTGAGCCTAAGCTTAAGTCTGAGCCCAAGCCCAAGACTGAGTCTGAATCTTAGCCTAAGTCTGATCCTTAGTCCTTAGTGGGGTTAGGTTTTTTGTTTCAAGTCTCTATGAGTTATAAATGCTTTTTTTGTGATTTCTGGTAATGGCTACCATCTATGATGGCTGATAAGATGATAACTAGTGAAACATAGTCACTACTAAAGGTCATCTATAGTCAAAATGGAATTTTTAGCTTTTCCAAGTTTTCGAAGTCTTCTGATGTTTATTTCAACATTTATGTGTGGTGACATTTATGCGTTACATTCTTGCGTTACATTTATTTATGCGCACGAGTCACCTATGTGTAAGTTTTACACAACCTGATATTAATTTTCTGCGATGTTTAGGGTGAGAAAAGTATATGAAAACGTCCAAACTTTGACCAATTAATGTTTCTCTGTCTTGATGATTACTTTTCAAAGTTAATGCAAGAGGGGAATTATCTTCATAACCTCAAGAAAGTCAAATCTTCTTAACCAAGTGAATGTCTGACATTTCAATTGTTCAAAGATATGACCCACTACTGAAGAAAAAAGAACAACTGACAGTAGCATGAGGAGAATGAAATGCGGAAGAGAAAGTCCACGATAAACTCTTCGTCACCTGGCCATGCTAAGGACTTCAACAAGAGGACACAGATGATACACTTCATGAGGATAATCTACTCACGATTCTGTTTACTCTAAATCAAGTATCACTTAAACATTGAACGTCTTCTTTGGAAAAGAGCCTGAGGAGATAAAAACAATTCGATATATAAACTAGATGGACTGTCTCAAACAGAAACTAATATGAGACTCTGTACTTGAGTCTCCACAAGGACTGTAGGAGGTTGCTGCATTTTAATCGAAATTAAGTGCGTGTGTCCTCTGTTTCCAACCAATCAACTGAATGTCAGGAAACAAAATAAAAAAATGGCTTTTCTAAAACAACACTCAAGTTATTCCTAAACACTAATGTTACATGAGATAATCAATCCCATTGGCCAGGTCACAGATTTATTTAGTCAAATGAGTTGATTTATTTGAAATGCTTATGGCATAATTTAAATCGAGTAACATGAGAATAGGAAGTGTTATATGGAACATGTCAAACAAGATGCTTTGTCCTTCGGGATCTGGTTCTGAAGACATAAAGTAGACTAGCTTCCTTTAACTTTGATGTTCGGGTAAACCCCTTTCTACTAGACTCTAGAATCAAAATATCGCATGAGCTTTATTCTCAGAGTTCACTTTCATAAGTAAAGGTTTCTTAAACAGCACTTACATGTAACAATATACAAAATTGCAAGTTTAAATACCACGGTAGCCAGATATTACAAATGATGCATCCTTTGCTAACAAAAACGTGCAAGGCCACACCAGTTGACAAAGAGCCATGAGCAAAGGGCCTGACAATATTGTGAATAGATGCACAAAATAAGCAAATAAGAAAGGTAGGTTTAGCCTTTGGCTTCAAATATATCATATTTACATTGTCGAGGATGCTGCTCGTGCACTGCTAAAAAACGACCCTGATGACCCTTAATATCTTGACAGGTGATCGTTATGCTATTGTATTACATGGACTGGAATGGAACATTTCTACCTTTGGTGGTAAAACACTTCCATTTCAGTTCTCCGTTTTAAAATAGTATCTTAAATTTGTTAAATTATTTTACTACCAACATTTGTAAATTAATTAGAATCTGCTGTAGACCTCTCGTAAAGTCACATTATTTTTTCAAAACCCACATCATTGACCAATACAGTATATTGCAATTTTTGCACAGGTGTGCATTTTCATATTGACATGGGTATCGATTGGAGAATTCTATCCACCAGAGGACATTATGGAAAATGATCAGAAGGTGATGACATCTGGTTTTCTTTTTCTG
>JBCAUG010718934.1:0-12708 GCA_038406175.1 Haplosyllis leylae | reverse complement strand
AAATTGACATATGCCAAAATTGACCAAAAAGGGTCCTAGGAGATGTCATAAGCTGTCTTGTGTCCAAATTTGACAAAGAAATTCTAAAGGGAAGAGTGCCAAATTGCCGAAAAGAAGTTGCCATGTGCTATGGTATAAGGTGGTTTAAGTGTAAACTTAAACCACCTAAAAACTAGGTTTTCAAAAGGGAGCAAGATCTAGTTAAGCATATTATTTCACATGACAATGAGAAAAAACCGTTAAAATGTGATAAGTATAACTATTCCAATCCAGACCCTCACAATCTCAAGCAACACAAACTAAAACATGAGGTTATTGGCTATTGTGAGTGCCCCAAATGTTTTAAGTGGTTTACATATCATCCCCAGAGTTTTAAATTCCCTCTGGGGCATTTCCAGTCGTAATGACTTGATACTTGTTCCTTGTTGTCTAAGACAGACACTTGTTTCTTTTTACCTTTCTATTTGTATCAAGAACTATAGCAGTTTGTTGTTTCAGATATAACACTGAAAACGATCTTGCATCAAGGCTTTGATGTAGAGACTTTCGTTCACTTGTTTCATATGCAAATTTATGATACGATTCTTATACAGGATAAGTTTGCTAAATTAAGAAATAATGTTTTAAAGTCTAAATTGTTCTTGCAAGGTCTCGCTGCTTTACAAGGGTGGTCATTGCTATCGCAGGTTCTAGACATAACAAATTAACGATAAAAGGGCAATAGCGAGAGTTCTAGATGTAACACAACGAGATAGTACATTCATTGTAAATATCATTAATTCATTTTCCTTTACTTTTGTTTAATTATTATGTAAGGGGTCAACCACCAAGGTGGATAACCTGTATAGGTTTAATGACTACCTTTTATCCGTAAGAGTTAATTAGAACATTAACGGTTTTTGTTTCTTATGGTGCAACGTGTATTTCAAAGGGATAATAAACTATTATTATTATTATTATAAATTAGCGAAACGCACTGTGGACATCTTTTTATCGGAATGGTGACTCGTCAGAGCCACCTATGAGGGTCAGTGATGGCTTTTTGGGGTAATCTTTGCGAAAAATGTTTTCTGAGGTCACTATGTATAGTAAGAATTTCCTTCGACGAACCACCGAACTTCTCTAAATAAAAGACAGCCTTCCATTAAAATTACGGGGCAATACCGACCACAACCACGGCCTCCGCCTGCCCTTACCATGTTAGACCAAACGTAGTTGGGGAGGGGAGGGAAGTAAGGGGTATGGTCACCTGGTCTGAGTAATTCCCCTCCCCACCCTTGAAAAGACCTTGCCAGGCTGGGTCATCTGGTCAAGGTACCCCTCCCCTTTTTCCTCACCCTCGATGAGACCTAGCTGGGGGTGGGGGTAGTGTCACCTGGTCAGGGTGCCATCTCACCTCCTCCTCCCCCAGACCAAACCAGACCTAGTCAGGGTACCTCCCAGGCAGGACCAGGACAGGACGTACCCTACCCCCTCCTCCCCGTGAACAGAATGGTAGATTGTACCACGTAGGTGGTCGCAAATTATGTTAATTTTCTAACACAGTTTTGCTTGAAAGCCTATGGTTTTAAACATGTTTCAAAAAAGAAATTACATCTTGAGAACATGAATACACGAGCACGACCAAAAAGCATTACAAACGACGGCAGAACAGGATCTTTCACACCAAGAAATAAGCATGGGTTTCAGAGGCGCTTTGCTGACAAACGACACAGGGGTTCGAAGGAATACGCCGTTCAGGGTGAATTGATGGACACACTTGTTGTTAGCATCGCAGACGTAAAGATGACCGTGGTTGTCGACCGCCAGACCCTTCGCCTTCAAGTCTTGGCTCATTCCTGGAAGTTGTCCCTTCACGCTCCATTCCAGCTGATCTGTGAACGCATTGTAAGCGTGGATCCCATCGACGAATTCACTGGTTATCAACAGTTCTTTGGTTCCCAGGGCCGCATGACATACGCTGTGGTTGAAGTTCTCAGCGCTGAACGAGAACGTAACGTTGGTGATTCGTGTGAGTACAGGCGGATAGGTACTACAGTCAAACCAAACAATGGCCGGTGGTTCTCTGGAATAGTCCACCAGCAGGAGGGTGCTGGGTGAAGACGAAGTGCACAGCTCTCCCGGATTGAGTTCATCAGCTTGGTACCGGTAGTTAACAGCTCGCAAATTGTACGCGTCGTAGAAGTCGATGATCCGCTTAAATCTGAAATAAAAGATGACATGATCTACAAGTATGTGAATCGAAAAGGCTCGGCTGCCTTGCTGGCTGCCAAGAGGTCAGCAGGTGTCGCACCAAAGGTGAATCTGAGAAATCCATTGCACCCAGGTAAGAAAGCAAGGAATCCACCCTGGTTTGGAAACCAGGGCAGATGACATCAGAAGTCCCAAGTAGGGTATCAGTGGCCCCCAAAAAAGACTTCTGTCGTCCATTTTTTTAAAAAGAATACGAATATTTTTCTCGTTACGGTTCAATGCAATGTATTAGGATTAGAGATCGTTCACACTAACAGACCCAGACCGATCTGATACCGACACCGATAAAATGGCTACCGTGCCCATGACACCAATGTCTCAGTGCAGTATAACCACCTCCACACAATTCTACACAAGCCATTCTCATAGGTCTTTGACTCTCTGTCAGTGTGAACACAACAAAACGCGGACAGATGTGAATCATTGGTCAGCTAAACTTGCGACTTTGTAAACTCTGAAAGCAGGCCTGATCGCTTCCATCGCAATGTTATAAGAACATCAATTAAGATACATAACTTGACACAAATAAAGCGAAGATCTTACATCAGAATTACATTCCATTACTACACCAAAATCAACCCGACAGAAAATACCTATACGAGACAGCTACACACTGATTCCCGGCCACGTTTACCATCGTCATCCCGTTGGCCTGATCGTCTTCTTGAAGCGGACTCGTCCGCAGCCTCGCTCCAGTGTGAAAGTTATACTCCATGAACAGCCACTTGTTTCCGTACTTCATCCCGCCCAGGACGATAATACGCCCGTCAGGCGACAAACTCATCATGCGCACGCAGAACTCGTCCAAGTCAAAGGATAATGTGGCTGAAAAATATCAGGTGTAGCACCAGAGATGCACCAAGAGTACCACTGCTAAAGAAGACGTAGCCTGAAGTCGAAAAGAGCAGAGGTGTGCTCGATTCGGTGAATTTTGGCCGTTTTACATCGAGCAGTAATAACGCTTCCATTGTAATACTATGGGAACAAATCAGGCGCGCATGAGTTGGCGCAAACTGAGCCGAATAGAGCATAAACCAGGGGTAGTGTTTCAGAGGTCCGCAGAATGCTTACACATTGCTTCCAAAATGGTTTAGGTTAGTAGTAAAATAAGAAACGAAAACAGTTATGAGTGTAACTTTGTTAAAATGAATTAGAGCTCATTTTATCATCTTCTGACGAAATTTCAAATGTATTTTAAGGACCCTCTGATACAGCTGTGTTCCATGAATCTCTGTGCTTGCGCACATTTCTTCTTTTTGGAATATTTTGCAATGACCAATATTTACTGATTTTGGACCACTGATATCTCTTTCGGACTGTGGTTTAATTTTAAAACGTGGTACTGTTGGTTCCTCTTTAGTGCAACACCTGCTCAACATTTTGACTGTCGGAATACAGCCCTATGAAGTAGTATTCTCAAGTTATTCTGCAGTTTGTTCGTTCAATTTTTCAATAACAAACAGGTTAGAGATACATTTCTTTGAAATCGGAAAATTTTAGGTTCGCCAATATTTTCCCACCTTAAAATGATAAACGATTTTTTTAAGGTTGGCCGTAAAAAGGGGGTAGCCTTCCAATAACATTGTCAATGGACACTAATGACACATGACACTAAACGTTCTTTCCTTAAATTAAAAGTGATCAATGAAACCTTTGATTGCTAAGACAGACCCTGCAATGATCGTGCATTACCTTCACAGTTAACGGGATAAACTGTTGAGCTGTCCACACGAGCCTTCTTTAGCGGGGGACTGTCCGCTGTTCTGTTCGCTCGACCCGATTTGAGTGTGTTGGGGATGGTCACTCGTATATTGGGAGCATTCATAATGTCTGCGAAACCTTGTGATTTCTTCCTAGCTGCTGTGTACACGCCCAATGGCTTCCCAGCGCCCAAGGGAATTCCAGGTGACCGTTTCAGCTTCTTGTTCTCTGCCCGTGGAACTTTCGGGGGATTATTTTCTTTGTCTTTTTGGGACAAATTATGAACATTTGATTTCATTTCCGGGGAAGAAAAGTTAGGTGTGATTCCTGCAAATGTTGAGCGGTTGAAACCTGTTCCATCATTTCTTTTATCTTCAGCCGCGCTTTTCTCGGGGGATGTGTTGACTTTCACCAGACCAAGTGATTTCTCCACCGAGATTAATTTCCCACAAATTTTGTTCACGTACTTGACCGAGTTTTGATTCTTTTCAAAATCGAAATGGCTGTAGTTTGCTGCTTTAGACAGGATGTTCCTCTCGTTCGTCTTGATTTGTTTTATTCTGTTCATTCTGTCGGTGATGTCTGCATGAGTGACCGGTTCGTTTGACGGTATTTTCCCAATGTTGTACAATCTGTCAAAGTCACCATCCATCTGAATCAACAGTTCTTTGACATGTCCATCAAATTCCGAAGTTTTATCTCCAACGTCCTTCACAAGTTCATCGCATCTCTTGTTTATCATTTCAATCAGTTCTTCTCTGCTGCTGTTGATGTGATCAATGCAGGCTTCATGGTTTTCTACTTGCCTCTCTTGCACAGCTGTCAACTTCTTTTTATTCCTTGTAAGTTTTTTCTTCAGTAACTGAACATAGAACAGCAGAGTTTCGCATCTTTGTGATTTGGCCTCTTCGATATCAGCGAAGTCGTGGTTCTTGTGAGCATCTTTCAGGCACAAAACACAAATGGGAATCTGACAAACATTGCAGAATACATTCTTCTCCTTGCTGTGTGCCTCACACTTATCTCTAACTTCACTCTTCTCTGATTTGGCTTCAATGTACATCAGAACGTACTTATTGGTTTGAAATGTTCCAACCCCATCGTGAGCGAAATGGAGTCCATTACATTGTGGACAATCCAGATGATCTCTCTTGAGTAGTTTACGTTTGATGCACTTTTCGCAGACAGTGTGGGAACAAGGAAGAAACTTCGGGACATGTTCTCCCGTCGCCTTGTAACCTTTTGAACAAATCGGACAAATCGTATCATCTTCTCCACTGTCAGCCATTTCAGATCAGAACGTTCCGGTTCCTTGTAAAATTCAGCGAGAGTTTAACAGGGTTTAAACAGAGTTAAAAACACAGTTGTTTTTTTAACTGAAGATTTTTGACAGACAAATGTAACTGTTGTCGTAGTTTCCAGTATATCATCAAAACGTTCAAAGCTGGAAGGAGATGAAAGTGGTGCGTGTGCTTGTGATAAATTATTCTTTATTTTTAATTGAACTGAATGTACTCATGTCGTCAAAAAGAATCGTACTCAAGGTTTGGCAGGTTTTCATAATCTCGACATGAAACTAGTCAGTAACTGTGTTGAGAAACATCGGACAAAGCAAACTGTTGCCATGACAATTGAGTCAGGAACTACGAGGCATGCGGTACGCACGATCTCACAGCAGAGGCGGATCTAGGAAGCCGACTTGGGAGCAATGTCCCCCCCCCCCAATTAAAACGTCCAAAGTTGGCAGTAGACTGGGGCAGATCCGGGGCGGGGGTTGGGGTGTCGAATCTATATTATGTCATATTTTCAAACAATATTGACAGCAGTGGCGGATTCAATGGGTATTAGAATCTAGATCTAGATCCCAGTCCAGATCAATTTACGCATTTCGTGTCTACTGCTGTAAAGCATGTTAATTGTTATACAAATAGCCATACAAAAGTTAGCTTTAAAGTGAAAAATCACCTTGTAACCTTTAAAGTATGAAAATCTGTGCACAACAAATCTCCAAACTTACCAAGTCCTTTTCGCAACGTGCTATTTCCTGGTATCACAGCGGGAATATATTGCGTAGCTTTTTGTCGCGCGTAATTTTATGGATATTTTTAGTACGGATAGCCTGATAGGAGCTTCTTTCACCAAATTAAATGGACTGCAGACGCCCTGAACAATGTACAGTAGCGGGTCCAGGTAGTGACTGCTGGTGCTTGGCGACAGCGAACTAGGCGGAAACAGAATAAGTTGTTACAGTAATGAATGGAAAATGAAGCGGAAGCGGAATCGCTTTCGTCAAGTACCAGCACTACCTTTTTGCTGAATTTTGCAACAACAAAAACAAACAAAACATTTTCTTGAAATTGTAGAATTTACTCCAGGATCCGTCGCTGATTTGAACCACCAGCAGTAGGAAAAAATTTTGCCAAATGCAGAGGTGGCGCCAGTACGGTGGAACCATCGAGGCTGGTCTGTAGCATCTAAAGTCAGTGGCGGATCTAAGGGGCGTTCTGCGTGTGCCTCCACCGACAAATTTTGTTTACTTTTGAAGTGTTTTTCAGAAAATTTAAGAAATAATGGTTGGTACTTGACGACTAAGAACAAAGCGGAAGCGGAAGAAGTTGTTACCATTGTGATGTGTAGAGAGAGAATCAAGCAGAAACTGAACAATGGTGGTACTTAGCGACAGCGAACAAAGCGGAAAAGTTGTTACTGTCTTAATGGATGGAAAATGAAGCGGAAGCAGAACAATAAATCAATGCTGGTGCTTGGTGATACGAACTAGGCGGAAGCGGAAAAAGTTGTCACTGTTATAACGTATGCAGAATCAAGCCGAAGCGGAATACTCTGTTACCAAGTACCGACAATTGTTCAGCTACTGCTTCATTTTCCATTCACAATGTTAACAACTTCTTCCGCTTGCGCCCAGTTTGCAGTACCGCTAATAAGTAAAAAGAAAATTGTTCGCCATATTAGGCAATCCGTAAAACAGTTTCTTCTGTAAAAACCGTGAATCATATCCCCGCACAACTGGCACGTCTCAAATGTAGTCAGAGCAGTGCGAAGGGTTGAAGGACTTCCAAGGAGGACCCGTGACTAACTGGAGGCCAGTTCGCCTAACATTCCAAAGAGGAAAAATCGCCAAAAGAAAGCCAAAGACACGCTCTCAAGGTATTTGAACGAATGAGTTGACAAAAAACAATTTGTCAAGTTATCTTTTGAAAAAGTTATAAATTTGTGAGACTAAAGTAAGTGTAACTTGGTGGAAATTTTTCAACACAAAGATAATAGTCATGTTACCATGTTCAATTTGTAGTTAGAGGTGCTGAACGTGTTGATGTTCTCGAAATATATTTTAAAGCATTAAACGGGGGAAGATATAGTCTTAGTACTCGTGACACAGAACTTTTTTGTCCTGAATAAAACTTGCTATTTTTGCTTTAAATTCAATTCTATGTGCCACTGCCAGGGGACTGTTCATCAATTTGTTTTTGTTAACGGGAGGGGTGGGGTGGAGAGCAAACAAGCAATTATATCAAAATTATCAAAAACTCATAAAATTGAAGAAATATTTTGTCCATGAAGGGGGTGTTCAGATATGCGAATGCGAATGGGCCCCTCTCTTGGTCCACTTTCTTTCGTTTTCGTGCAGTTTTGGGGGAAATTTTGGCCAAATAATAGGTTGGCGCCGCCCGTCTGGGAAATCCTGGATACGCCACTGTAATGACATGAGACAATTACATTACTTGTGTTAGCTTTCTTTCTTTCAGTTGACAATTCTGATTCCTCTTTGTCAGTGGCAGTAGATTACCTTTCGATTTGGCTCAATTTGTGCCAATTCATGTGCGCCTTACAATAGTATTACAGTGGAAGCGTTGGCACCTTCTCGATGCAAAACAAGCTAAATTCACCTAATCGAGCACATTCACAAAGAGGCAACTATCCAATTTAACTTCAAATTGGGTATGAAAGCCATTTTCCTTTCACATTCGATTTCGCTTGGTGTAAAGGAACCATAAAGTGGGTTCAGTTTTAATTTAAATGGCCACTTTCCTCAAAACAATAGCACAAACATCCAGAATATTAGGTCTGAAGAACAGGGCATAGCTCGGGTATGCCCCTCGTAAATTCGCCAGTGTATGAATCTTCGTCTATTGAACTGAACCAAACGGTGTGCTTTGTTCGATTAATTTTTGACATTTTACTTTGAGCTGATGTGACCATTTACACTTGAGTTTGTCCTGTATTGAATTTGAAAATTCATCTTATGCATCTGAATTTGGACGATGAATATTGAAAAGGCTTTTGTGAGGTTTGAACCCTGATTCTATTGCTCAGCATTCAGGTATGCTTACCATTACACCAATGAGTCAACTATGAGATACGGACACAGAAAAGCTTACAATCGACTGTCGTTCATGCTTAACTGGTTCTTGTTGCATTCATCTAATACGGCCAATTTAACGAATCCTAATACAAAATAAGAAAAAAACACTACTGCATAATGCTTTGGGAACAGAAAATCAGTCGTGCATGAGTTTGCACAAGCTAAACTAACTAAACTAAACTACTCCTTGGGCGAGTAATCTAGGGTCGCCAGGGACCCCCCCCCCTACCGCGAGCCAAAATTTCCTCATTTTCATGCAGTTTTCGGAAAAAATTGGTCAAATAGTAGGTTGGCGCAGGGATTGGCGCCCCTCTGGGAAATCCTGGATGCTCCACTGAAAGGTGCCTCCTTGTAATCAAGAACCAAAGTCTGTTACATTTCATAATCTTTTTCCAGGATAGTTTGAAATAATGGACGACCCAGAGAACTTCACAATATGCCCTGTGTGCTCTGGTAACTACAGGGTAGAAGGAGACCATGTTCCACGCATATTACCCTGCTTCCACACAGTATGTGAAGGATGCATCAAGGGTAAACTGGGAAAGGGAACCAGCTTGGAGTGTCCTGAATGTGGCATTGAACACACTGCACAAAATGGTATCAAAAATATCCAAGAAAATAGGTACATCATAAGTCACTTAAAGCAAATGGCAGAAAAGCAGCCTGCAGAAAAAATAGAAGAAACGGATGTGGGGTTGAAGAAGCAATGTAGAAAGCATGGCAAGGAACACATTTTGTTCTGCAATGAACCAGACTGCCAGGTGCCGATTTGTCTTACATGCTTAAAGGATGACCACAAGGCCCATGATTTTAGTGACTTGCAAGAAGTAGCAGAAGAAAGATGTGCTGCTATTTTGCAGGATGTTCAGTCCATGAAGAAAGCACTGCAGGAAAAGAAGGAAGATTTATTAGCAGTGCAGAAGATAGTAGCTCAGAACTGTAAAGAATGTTCAAAAGAAATCCTCGGGGTGAAAGGAAATCTTATAAGAGAAATTGATAGCAGAGGTGACAGTTTAGTTCGCGACATCAAAGAACAAAAGGAAAACACGGATGCGAGTATAAATGAAGCAGTTGCTGAAATTGATAAAGACCTTGTCATGCTAAGCACCCTTGAAAAGACCAACAGTGACACTGTGTTTCAAACTCAAACGGAAACGTTAGAAGAGCTAAAGAATAGAAATATCCATTCTAGATTTCCGCAAGGAAATCGTTATACTTCCTTCACATACAAAACGTGCGTGGGTAAATCTAAAAGCAAACATCTTTCAATACTTTGTGGGAAATTGACGAAAAGGAACAGACGAACTGAGTCGAAAAAGATAAAGGCTCGTGCAAAGTATGCGATACCGGCTGACGAAACGGACAAAGAAAACAAAGTATCTGAACAGGAAGTAGTATCTGCTTCCGATGGTCCTTCGGTGCAGGAAGAACGGAAGAGAGAAGCGTCTAATCTTTCGGCAATGACGCCAACATCCGTCGACAGCGACGAATGCTGCAAAACGCAAGGTGATTGTCAGGAAGAAAAGGTATCAATGGATGGTTGCTTGAGGGACAAAGAAACGACAAATTCCCTCTTCGTGGAAGACATTTCAACAGACGAAGAGGATCATACAATTGAAAAGTTTCAAGAAAATGTTTTAACATATGAAGAAAGGTCTACTGAGATGATAAATAAGGTGTATGGTCCCATAGCAGAAATAGGCTTACTGAAAGATTCAAAAGAAATGGTTAAAAATTCTTATCTTCCAACGGACAGTAATTTGTTCAGTGAGCAAAAAGACAACGGAGTAAACACCCGACCGGCAGAAAACATAACCGGAAATATCCAACCGGCAGAAAACATAACCGGAAATATCCAACCGGCAGAAAACATAAATGGAAATATCCAACCGGCAGACATCATAACCAGGAACATCCAACCGGTAGACAACATAACTGGAAACATTCATCCGACAGACGATGCTTCTTGCGGTACACATGGTTTGACTCCACCGACATTCAACATGGTCAGAAACATCCAGCCGATAGGGCACACTGCAGAAAATTATCAACCCTCAGAAAACGTAATTGTTCTCAACCGGCCAGAAAATCCTGAGCCATCGAATATCATCCCATTATTTTCACAATCAGCAAACAGCACTTTTCAACCGCAACAACCTGCGGAAAACCCAGATGTGTTTGTTCAGCCAGGAGGAGCGACTGTTCTTTACGGTTACCAACCAGCATCGCTGTACGGATGCCAAATTTATGGGCAAATGAACTCGTCCACTGGACCCTCCATCACGGACACACCAAGCCCAGAAGATGAAGGAACCATGAATTCACACCATGTAAATAATTCCCATGCAACAAGATCTGGTCAAGTGCCCCAGAACCCACAACCTCATGAGTCTATGCTGACACAGCCACAAGTGTACGGGTTGCGTGCAGATCCAAATGGTAATGATGGGAGGTGTTTCAACACAGATGGGATAGGGTGTGCACCATGTCATGGGAACATCACAGGGTGTGGGTCGAGGGATCCAAGGATATATAGATCTCTCCTTTATGGCAAAAGAGCTGACAGTAGAGATGAAAATGAAGGTGATGCTGAGGCAAAGAAGTCACGTTTAGAACTGCCGCTGCAAGTTGCCTGCATAACCAACTACCGAGGTAACACAATCTCTAGAGTAAATATTTTCCATTTTTTACCCATCAAAGTAAGAATTGTACCCAAAGTTAAACTCCATTGGCTCTGATCAGGGACTTATTGTTGGAATGGGTACCCAACCCGGAAGGGGGCGCTAACCCTATATTTTTTTTACATTTTCTGAAAAACTCTATGAAATTAAAGAAATTCTGGTCCATTGTATCTTCACACTTTTTAAAATCTTTTCCAGGCCCTTGCATAGGTCAAATTTAAAGGCGCTGAATTGTTCTATTTTAAACTGGATGATTCTCAAATTTTTTCTTTCTAGTTTTGCAGTCTATCAGTACAGGATATGTGAAACTGAATGTGATGGACTTGTTGCCGGACGACACTATTGTTGTATCTGGGAAAATATATCACAAATGTTCCTCGCGGAGACAAAGTTTACGACCCAAACTGACGAAGTACGACATAAATACCGGAAGGGTGGTGTACAGTTCATGGTACACACGCGCGCCAGATGGTATGGCAGTTTTTACAACCCTTGCTGGTAACCAATGGCTGGCACTCTCCTACGGGTCAGTTGAATTAATGAGTACAAGGTGATTTTCTTTACTTGGGCGTGTATGGTAGGTTCACACTCAGGAATATTTATGTTAATTGTTCGGATTTAAGAGCTGATCGTTTATTTCTGTGGACTCGGTCTAGTATGTAGACTAGTGGGATGAGAATACTTGTCAGTAAAGTTAATAATTTTACTTAAATAATGAAGCAGCTACTTCCGATGAGAATGCTGTGAATATTAAATATTAGGGGATCTATCAACAAAGCTCCTCAGTATCCTTTCTTTGAATATTTCCACAGGAAGAGACAGGCGATAGAATTTTGCGACATGAACAACTTACGCACAGCGCTCGAGAATTATTCAGTATCTCCCGATTACCCTGGGCGTCTGTGTACCTCCTCACCAGGAACGCTGGTCTACACAGACTGCAAGCCAAACAAACAAGTTGTTAAGTGGTTGGACTGCAGCAACTATCCACCAACCCCTTCTAGTACAATGACAAATATCCAAACCAGATCAGCTCGGGATTGTTTTGTGCAAGATATGTGCTTTATCAATGCAGAAGGAAAACAGCTTCTTATCACAACCCACAATCTTGGAGGAGTCCATGGATACCTGGCAGGTACAGATGAGTTGGAGTGGTGCCTCCGTGGACGCCAAAAAGGAATGGACAGAGTCTTGAATGCAGGAGGGGTCACAACCAATGGACGTGGCCAGCTATTGGTCTGTGACCTAAATAATGGCTGTATCCAGATGTTGTCCATGCATGGTGTGTTTTTGGGTACTGTGTTGAGAAGTGGAGATCAGAGACTTGGGAATCCACTGAGAATCAGATATTGTAGCAAGACAGAATTCTTGGTTATCGCTCACGAAAAGCAAGGGTTATGCAGCATCAGCATTTTTCAATGATAAGACCCTTTTTGGGGCATTTCTCAAACTGAACATTAGGGAAAGACTCTTTTCCAATTTGTATCTGCAGGTACAATTGAAGTTCATTTTAAAAATGTTGGATATATCTCTCCAAAATAAGATAATTCATTGCTAGAATTTGTGATGGCGAAAGTTGCTAAGGCTTTTTTTTGGAATTTCGTGAGAGGAATATCTATGAGTCGTGTTTCTTTGACAGTAATGTTGCTGTTTTTGTTACTTTAGAAGTTTGTTGTTCAATTCAAATTGTTT
>JBCAUG010718923.1:0-12711 GCA_038406175.1 Haplosyllis leylae | reverse complement strand
TTTTGATAGATACATGCAAAAGAAAACTCCAAGACTTTATATAGGGTAAAAGTGAATGCATTTATTTCTCATGTCGTCAGTGTCGACAGATGAAAGGAATAATCAAAGAAATACATTGATAAATTGTCGTGACTGTCGAAAGCATTAAGAAAACCATCAGAATACATGAAATGATGCTAAAGTGACTTCATTTCTTTATTTGAAGTAGGCCTGAGTCTAATTCAAAGCAATAATTTGAAGGAAGCCACAATTCAAAGTAATAATTCAAAGTAAATCCTAAATCGAAGTTTTAACTCGAAGTTATTTTTAATTCGAAGTTTTGTACAAAATTCCATTTACAGTGTATAATGTAGTTCGAATTTCCACTTAATTCGAAGTAAAACCTTGCGGACGAAAGACTTCGATTTAACCGTGCCCAACCTGTATATGCAAAGAATTTCTCAATAAACGTATTTGGTTAAATTTACCTGCTGTCTCTTGTTAAACGTATCAGAAGACTACATTTGTCACATTTAGTAAAGATTGACATGTGAGAATAGGAACATTCAATTCTCGGTGTGGGTTTGTCTCAGTCCTCAACGTGTGTAAGTGTTTTCTACCAAAACTAAAACGAATCATTTATCATTGCGAAACTAGCGGTGTGTTCCATGCCGAGTGAAACGGGACCGTGCACCAACTACAGCGTCATGTGGCACTACGACCATCTTGCCGGCGAGTGCACTCGTTTTTGGTACGGAGGCTGTGATGGAAACGGGAACAGGTTTACTACAGAACACGATTGCAGATCTACCTGTATTCAACCTGAAGGCACGAGTAAGTGGAATATTTATTGTGCCGATATGCTTTTTACGCTACATTAAGACCGCAAATTTACTAGGCTCTTAACCACATAGTACGTGGAACAGATTGAACACTTACACTTTCTGAAGTGCTTTACTTTTTTCCGCATGAAAAACGGATATCTTTGCGCAAAGTCCTGGTACAATTGGCTTTTTGAAAATATTCCCTGATACATGTTGTGCATCACTCATAAGAAGTGTAAATGTCTGACAGACTCAGTTGCTACAGTGTACATGTAGTTTTACTTATGAATGAGGGCAATATGTATTTCCCTTGCAGTTGCATGCTACCTTACCAAATCAGTCGGTCGTTGTCAGGAGTATGAACCCAGGTTCTTTTACAATTACGAAACACGCTCCTGTGAAGAATTTGACTACGGTGGTTGCAAGGGTAACGCTAATAATTTCCAAACCCTGGAAGCCTGTGAAAAGAATTGTACTCGACCACTTACACCAGGTACAGTACAAGAAAGGTGTCATAATTATCGGAATATTTTAAAAAATGATACGTTTAAATAATGGAATTAGACAGCTGTACCAAATTAAAGATTGAAATTTCATAAGGTGTGTTTGATTTGTCACTTGTGTTTGACTTTGACCCTTTGGTAAACCTATAATTACTACAGCTTTAAAAGTGGGTAAACCAGGGTTCCTAATGCAAGAGATAGATTGTGTGCGACGAATTATCCGGCCTGCCTCACGCGGATGGACGATATATTTATCATGTGTATTTTCAATCAAGAACGTGATCAGCCTTTTCAGACGTAAGGGTGGTCTAGTCGAGTCCAGACACACTGTGAGCAGGCAGGCCAGTGCTAGGTAATGATAGGGCATGTTGACTGTATTGATACAGATGTATGCCGTCAGCCAAACTCCCCAGGACCTTGCAAAGGAAACTTCCCCCGTTGGTTCTACCATGCTGCATCAGGGTTGTGTAGACAGTTTGTATATGGAGGGTGCAGGGGTAATGATAATAGATTCGAGACAGAAGAACTTTGTCAGCAGAGATGCCAATTACCTTCCAAACAAAGTAAGATCTCCCTTCAGTTTATGCTTTTTATTTGCTAGCAATAAGTGCTTTTGTCTTCCCATTTCCCATATTGCCTATACCTTTGAAAATAGATTGACCGATAAACCTCTCTTACCTCAGATGCTATTGAAATATATTATTTGATAAACCTTAGAATTGAAAAATTGTAATACAATCATGTATTTGAATCTTTTGTATTTCTTCAGTAGTCTTAACAACTCTTTTTTAACCTTTGAACAATAAGAAGTGTTCCAGACATTAACAGAAATCACTTACATAGTTTTCATTTCTCCTGCTTATGTCAGTGATTTCTCATAATAATTTTTGACGTTTCACTTGCTTCTGTGCCAGGAGAATTTCTTTTATATCTATCTGTTCGGTTATTTCAACGCTTAAAACGTATTAGGCTTGTAATTGCAGTCTTATCGAGAAACACATTATTTCATCAATTAAAATTACAATCTGACCCCCTTTTGGTTTTAGCATGTCAACTACCCTTGGATCCCGGTCCATGTACTGGCCAGGAAAGGAAATATTATTTTGATACTCAAACGAGACGCTGTCAGCAGTTTATGTATGGTGGATGTCAGGGTAATGGCAACAAGTTCTCCAGTCTTTTGGAATGTGAAAGAACTTGTCGTGAACTCCTGACACACAAAGAAGTCGGTCAGTATGATGACTATGGTTTGATGTTTTTATAACTTTATTTGTAGTAGAAAAATATTGCGTAAACCAAAGTGTTAGAAATGCACTGTTAGTTTGCATGTACTCAAAAATAACATCGTTTAATGGCAGCATTTATGCTAATATTGCTAAAATATGTCAACTTAATCAGTGAACGTAGGCTTTCCGATTTTATGTGCAGGGCAATCATTCTTGGGGATTGAGAGCAAATATTTGGGTTGTGTTATATGGGATCTATTGTCTACTGAATGCATAGTCTCTGTAGCTCTGGTAGAGGCGCACTGAAACGGAAAATGAAAGATGGAATCCATCAAAGCTTAACTCATCAGCACTCTCTTTAGATCCATGCACACAACCTCAAGATGCTGGGCGCTGTCTGGCTTACATGCAGCGATGGTACTTCGATCAGACCGATGGATATTGCAAACAGTTCATCTATGGAGGATGCGAAGGAAACGGCAACCGGTTTGAAACGGAAGCAGAATGTAGACGAACATGCAACGCTCATCCCCCAATTGGTTTGTGATCATTGATCAACTGGATTCTGAAAAAAATACATAGAAACTATTAGGAAGGATCAAAATGCACGAAAACAAACAATTCTTAAAGGCTCGGTGCATAAACGGATACTTGTAATGTTTGGCTAATATCGCGCTATTATGCTGATTCTAGATGTCAATCCAGGTCCATTTGATTTAACTCAGATCTGCCTGTGTGTTTGTCTGTTCAGGCCATCGTGTTTGAAGTGCTACAGACAGGATACATCATACAGATACATCTTAATAATATCTAGGTCAGATTTGAGTGTCGAGGTAATTGGTTCAAGGTCAAATTAATTATCCCACTAAAACTTGCTTAAAGTTCAGGGTCATTTGACAATATCAATATCAAGGTTAAATAAAAAAGAAATCAATTTTCTGTCTATGGTAAATGTTTTTGTGATCTATGTGTTGTGCGAATAGTATGCCTTCCACAAAAGGCATTCTTGTTTTGGGTTAAAGTCATTCAGTGGATTAGAAGTCGTTTATCTAGAGCTAGAAGAGACTTTTTAGATTCTGTATCTGAGATTTGTGGTTCGCTTTGGTAGATAAATTTTCAATAGGTCAAAGAAAAAAGAAAGAATAAATCGAAAGAAGCGTTCACCGCCCTCAAAGTACTTGGGACCACAAAACATACAATAACAAAATAGAGAAAAGGATTTGAATCTTTAAGAAGGCAAACGTTTTCCACGTTAATAGTCTTGATCACAACTAGAATAAGCCGACTAGTACTGAAGTCAAATCCAAACAAGAATGTCTTTCAGTCGAAGGCGTACCATCCTCATAGCACATAGATCACAAAAACATTTATTTCCTTGACCTTGAGACTGAGTGATCTTGACCTTTTAAGTAAGTTTTAGTGGAATATAAGCATTCAGAAGTAACAGGTAAAACATATCAGTTTTTCATTTGACCTTGACCCAAATCCCTTAATATTCAAACTTGACCTAGAAATGGTCAAGATCTATTTGTATACTAAATATGAAGTTCCTAGCTTTAGCAGTTCCAGAGTTACAGCCTGAACAGACACACAGACAGACATACAGATACACAGACACACTGACAGACCCGACTGAAATTATTACCTATCCGCATACGCGGATGGTAATAATTGTAAAGTTGTTTTCTTACTGCAGATATTTGTACTCTTTCTCCACAACGTGGCCGATGTTTGGGTAACAATGCCAGATTTTACTTCGATCCTGTCTCCAGACAGTGCTTGGATTTTATATATGGAGGATGTGAAGGAAATGACAATAACTTCGAAACCATTGAAGAATGTCAGAAAACGTGTTCGCATCACACTGGTATCACAATAGCTCCAACGATAGGTGAGAAAGCTCTGGTAGTTTTTGTTGCTTTCGGTGTACGGCTACGACATGTTACCTTATTTTCGGAAGAAAATGAAAATACTAGGTCTCGTATTTACCCATAGTTCCTATATTTTGCTACAAGGTCGGTGCGATATGCCAAAGGAACAAGGCCCCTGCGTCAATTACATGACACGTTGGTACTTCAATAGAGACACGCAGCGCTGTGAACAATTCATATACGGCGGATGTCAGGGAAATCGTAATAAATTTTTGACGGAGGCGGAATGCGCGGCTGAGTGTGGCAGAGGAGACCCTGTCGTTACCACAGATCCGCCGTCACCATCGACCCCGCCCACCCCGTCTCCGGTACAACCTACAGCGGGTGAGAACTTCTGTGCGATTTTACTGGTCTTAATTATTCCCATTTTTGTTAATCACCCAGTTTGCATGGACCCCTTGTTATATTACAAGCTTTCAGATTGAGTTTTTATTACCACTGACCGAAAAACCATCAAATAATTTACAAAAACGATTACAGTTATAGTATGTTTTGCACCCGATTTGCAAGGAGTTTCTATCCAGCTGTATTTTGGACAGTTAATGTAATCATTATTGTATTTGAATGAAATCGTGGTTGATAATTAGAATTGTTTTTACCCAATGCTTTTATGAACTACTAAAGCTTTTTATGATTAAGTTTGCAGTTACTTGCGGGTGTGGGTTATGACCACGTTTTGCCAATTTATCGACCCTCTTTTCAGCAATGTGCTTTTTACGGAAAGATGCAGGCACCTGCTATGCTTACGTGCCCAGTTGGTTCTACAATAAGGACACTCAAAAGTGCGAAGAATTTATTTACGGCGGTTGTGGTGGCAATGCCAATCGGTTTGCCACAGAAGCCGACTGTCAGCGAGCATGCTCTCGGGAAGGTCTGTTAGTTTGCAGAGTCTTGGCAATCGTCTTCCTCTCCCTACAGTCCTCACTGTTTGCACAAAAAGTCTTGGTGTGGATATCTTTGTCTTAAATTGCTATCTTTTCTTATTCAGTATATTGGTAAGGCATAGTAAACCTTTTCGTACTTGCACTCCTATTCTATGAATATTTTTCAGCTTTCTTTTCCACCTATAAGAAAAATATCGCCAAAACAAAATTTCTTTTTTATTACTACTTTGATATGTATTATTTATGTTGTTTTATCTTTCACCCACCCTAACAGCTATATATATTCAATGCAGTCATTGTAAGCTTTTACTAATGTGTAGACATTGGTGAATGAAACTAGTTTAAACAGGCGTATTCACCGCCTGGGAACGGTTTGAAAGGTACATTTTAGTGATTTATCAGGACATCAGGAGTGATGTTTTTTTATTTTTTGTCAACTTAAGATATCTGCAGCATGCGGAGTCATGGCGGAGACTGTGCGGCTTACATGGTTCTGTGGTACTACGACAAGGATCGAGCTCGATGCTTACAATTCGTTTACACGGGATGTGGTGGCAACGCAAACAGATTCCAGACCCAGGAAGAATGCGAAAGCCGATGCCAGGGTCAAACACCGTATGATCCAACATTACAAGTGACAGGCCTGGGTAAGAAAATTGGTGCTATGTGGACATGATCTATTCCTATTTGGAGAATGCATTGCAGTAAAGTAAGCGTTGTTTGTACTGTGTCTGCGTTTGCGTTTTCGAAAATCGAGTCAGTGGCAGCCAGTTGTGGTGTTCACACATAGCATTCGGAATTGCGTGTGAACCAGCCTTTAGCAGGGTTTCTACCGCTTCTGGAAATCAGGGAAAATTGGAAGGCATTTTTCCAGGCAGGGAAAAGTCAGGGAATTTGGCAATTTTTTAAAAAGTCAGAGAATTTTGATCACCCAATATTTTTTATATTTTATACTTTTTCTTGTGTATTAGGGCTTTGCCCATTAAAATGTACTTTTGGGCCAACTTGGGCTTCACAATAAGGATACCCTTATTCTTAAATGCAGACTGATGTTTAATCATGCTTAGCTTATGGATATGTGCTTTTTATTAAAACACACTCCCCCATTAATAAGTGGAGGCCACTTACAAAAAACAAAACATATTTATTATTTAAATGTGTCTTGAAAAAGGTAGAAAATTCTGGAAAAATCAGGGAATCCTGTGAGGAACAAAATGTGGAAACCATGCTTTCGGGTTGTCGCGTTCGAATATAAAATTATCGGCGAGTTGAAATAAGAAACGCGCACACCTAAAATGTAAATATATTTTTCAGGTCGTGAGCCATTAACTGAGAAAACTTAGTGCCATAGAAACACAATTATTGTATTACATGTATTTCCATTCATTTAGCTATTTGCGGCTTACCAGCAGAAACTGGTATGTGTGAACAGAACTTGGCAAAGTGGCATTACGATACAGAGAGTGGCAGCTGCAAGCAATTCATATACAGTGGCTGTGAAGGAAACTACAACAACTTTAACACGAGGGAAGAATGTGAATCACATTGTCCCATCACAAGTAGGTTCAGCGGAAATTTGCATATTTATTAAATGAAAAAGGTAAAATGAGTGTTCCTGTTGCCAAATAAATTATAAAGTGAAGCTGAACAGACTGAAGGCCAACCGATACTTAAATGTCCATGTTTCTTGAAGATATTTGCCATGAAGTAGCGGCCACTGGACCATGCAGGGCTGCCGTCCGGAAGTATTACTTTGATGGCACCGCGAACGAATGCAGACCGTTCACGTATGGTGGATGTGCAGGAAATGCAAACAGATTTAGTTCGATGGAAGCTTGTCAGCGAGTCTGCCAGCCTCAACCTCCACAACCAGAAGAACCGGACAGAAATGCTGGTATGAAGTTAAAAAAATTCCTAATGCGTGACATTTCCAAACGCACAAAGATAAGTGTAAATATAGCAAGCGAAATAAAACGACTCGAATTTCCCAGGCATCAGTTATCAATCATCCACTTCCTCACCCTGCATAACTGGCTTGACTGTATGGGTGCCTCTAGAATGGACTGACTGGTTGTAGGGGAGCGTCTAAGAGACTGACTGCATGGGCGCCTCTTACACAGACTAAATGTATGGGCGTCTCTAAAATAGGATGATTGTATGGGGCGCCTCTTAAATTAAATTACACTCTTGCAGAAAGTATAGACACCAGCCAAAAGGCGAATAAAAAGGTAGCTGAAAACAGGAATCCAAACAATATAGCGGTTCATTAGTTTTAATGCAACAATTTACGGAACGAAATCGAAGCACGGTTTTCAATATAATTTGTCCAGAGTGAAGTGTGGGACTTGCCTTGTCCAGTGCTAGTGTCTTCTCAAAAACGCAATGCCTTTCAAACTTACAGAACCCCGAGTCTGTTGGCCATTGTAATGGGACTCGCCAAGCTTTGATTAATTACAGATCCGTGTACACTGCCAAGAGATTCTGGACCCTGCACTGCTTACTACCCAAGTTGGTACTACGACGTAACTGAAGGCCGCTGTTTGGAGTTTGTGTACGGAGGATGTGGTGGAAATTACAATAGATTTAATGACAGGGCTAATTGTGAGCAGAGGTGTGGCACAACTGCTGTACAAACCGAGAGGCCAAACGAGCCAGACCCATATCAGCCAGACAGACCGGTCGATCCTCACCAGCCTGTTGAACCCGAGAGGCCAATAGATCCATACGCACCAGTTGAACCAAATGGCGAGTGTTACATTGATTTTCATATTGCCTGTCATCGTTGAAAGATTACATAGTTCTCCTTACATTATGTACTCTGTATCATGTATAAACCCTATTAACACTTGTTACTTTCGGGTCGAGACAACTTTAAGAGCGAAGCACGACCCCCAGAGAAACACGTGTGTCTAACAAGGTGTATTTCAAATGTGTGTTTGCAGGTTTATGTAATCTACAGAAGGACCCTGGACCGTGTGAAGATTTCGCTGCCGTTTGGTATTTTGAACCGTCTCGTCGTCAGTGTCGTCGTTTCTTGTACGGGGGATGCCAAGGTAACGGAAACAGATTTGGTTCGCGAGATGAGTGCGAAAGCAGCTGTCTTAATGATCTCGGACAACCTCAGGAACCTGTAGAACCACCTCATGAACCTGTGCAACCGACGTATTCAACACCACAACCTACACCGTATCCACCATATGAGCCAACAGAATCCGAAGGTAGGTCGCAGCAATTTAGCCCCAGTAGAACAGCATGATATCTTTTTCTATGAGGAAAGCTTCTGAAAATAAAAAAAGATGCTCAATTTAACCAGCTTGTCTCATTTCGTTTGAAAAGAATTTATAGAAAAGACATTTTACAACAAATTCATCCTCACTGTCAAAACTAAAACATATTCTTATTTATTTTGAATAACTAAAAACTGACATCCATTCTTGAGAACTGACATCAATTTGAATGTCCAGTTTCTAACACTTAATTAAGAAAACAGAATTATATATATTTACTTTCCTGTATCTCATAGTCAACCATTCCGCATTTAAATTAAAAGGCTGCTTAGAATGAAGCATGTAAGTACTGCATCTATGTGTTAGCATTTTCAGTTCTGTTGTAATTTTTCATTAAACATGTAAACTTTTTCATCAGTTAAAACCCTTTGTGATCCAACTTGCGTGATACTCTTGAATATCCCATTTCAAGAATCGCTTTTTTGCACACATTTGAAAAAAATGCTGTACATAAGTACGAGTACGCTTCCGCTGGAATGATCAAGCATTTTAATTTCTACTCTGGTAAAATGTAAATGAAGAATGCTAGAATGCATTTGTTCATTAGTTGAAACTGAACGCTTTAAATGCTTTGCCATGGCATTCTGTACCATATCTTTGCTATGCATATGCTTTGGCTGGCTTACAGAATTTGAGATCTGCATGGAACCGGTTGATGTAGGGCCCTGCAAAGCGGCCCTGACACGCTTTTACTATGACGCTGTCACTGGAGCATGTCGCGAGTTTGTGTATGGAGGCTGTAGGGGTAATCTCAACCGATTCAACAGTCTGGATGAATGCGAGCAAACCTGTATCTGGAAGAGCATACAGTCGTCAGGTAAAATACTTTGAAAGCCTCGGCTACGGTGTCAGTTACAAATGATTTGTACTAACAAGCCTGCCTCTGTCCACCTGTTGTACTTTACTATACTAATACTATTAACAACATTTGTTTCCAGCATATTTTATTGGGAGTGAAGAGGAGTGAAAATTTCAGTTGATTTAATTTACACAGCAGTGTATTTTAAAGCTTGTTACAATGGCAACAGCGGTAATGTTGCCAGTTGTACAATTAACCAAGCATGTTTTTATAGATCCGTGTTCACCGCCTGTGGTCGCAGGTCACTGTGGTAGATCTATACAATCGTTCTACTATGATAAGGAAACTAATCTGTGTAGAAAATTTAACTATACGGGATGCGGCGGAAATGCCAACCGCTTTTCCACACTGAAGAAGTGTCACGCCAGGTGTGTCGGGTCCGCTACTCCCAAACCGGTCACAAGTAGTGGTACTACTGCCATACCGTCTTCACGGTTCCATGGTTAGTACAACCACAGTGATCCGACGGAAAATGAAAGAAATAATATTAGAAACTTTAAAGACAGTACGTACAAATGGTAGTCATTATTCAGTGAATAATAGATGCAATTGTAAAAATAATGAGTAATCATTTTGCTATTAACCGCATTCGTTATTTGCTAAGTGTATTTGTTTGAGTAACGCATGATACAGTTAATATTCAGCCTAGCTGCTTTACCCACCTGTAGATATCTGCGCATTACCACCGGATCGTGGTCCCTGTGACGCAAATATACGTCGCTGGTACTATGACGCAGAGAGGGGAATCTGCGTGGATTTTGTGTTCGGCGGTTGCCGTGGCAACACGAACAACTTTGCCACCAAGAAGAAGTGCAGGGTGATATGTAAGAGCAGATTACATGATAACATGGCCACACTACCTCCCAGAGTACCTGCTACTTCTGCTACCGATAAGGCTACAACTGGTACTCCTTTAAATGTTGTAGATATGTGTGATGGGTGCACTGCCTCGTACTACAATCAACTCTTGCGATGATGGCACAGTGTAGCATCCATATAAAGCATTTCAAGACACTGTTTTAAGCACTCTTCTTCAATCATAATTAGGATCGGCAGCTTCGCATACACGAGAATGCTTTACATGGTTGTGTCGCAAAATGATGTAGAATCTCGCTTCGGCTGTGTTGTTCCATGTCTATTAATTCAGACAGGAGGAAATTACATATTCTGCATTGTTATCTCAGGGCGCATGATGCACATTTTGGGGGTAACAAATTGAGATAGCATAGGTACATAGGATCGGCTAGTGGCTTTCGCAGGGAGGTCAAAGGCTTAATTGTGTGCTACGGTAATGCCTGATTTGTTTCCAGTGAATTAAACGGTTGGCTAGGATTACGTAATCGGAGTTTTGTAGAAGCTACAGAGTAATAGAACCACTTCTTTTCAGTATTAACGCTGTCACTCTGCTTCAGGATAATATATTGTTGCCATGCGATTATCGTTTGCACCATGTGTGCCACAAATTTTTTAACGTTGCTTCAGACGATAATGATTACTGCTTTCTTGATGCCCTTTCTTTTTGATCTTTCAGCTTGTAGTATTTATTGCAGCTAACACCAGTACAGTAAAAAATTACAAATCGCATCAATTACTGACAACTTATTTGTCGATACCGGTCACATGCAATAAAACGGAGAACTTTATTGACATTGTTTTACATTGTTGTTTGAGATGTTTGTAATTAAGTGTTCTCCTGAATCCATAGGTGAACCGGAAGAAACCTTGGATGTTTGTCAGCAGCCCAAAAGATCAGGTCCTTGTGAGGCACTGTCAGAGATGTGGTACTTCGATCAGGCCGTTGGCACGTGTCTGCGATTTAACTACGGAGGATGTGATGGTAATGACAATAGGTTTGCCAGCGCTGAGCAATGTTACAGCAGATGTGGAGGTCAACCCCCGGACAATCAGATTGACGATACCAATTCGCCATCAGGTAGAAAGACATATTTTGACTAGACTTCACACATCAATTTCTGGAAGAAGTATGACTTTTAATGCGACAGAACTGAGTCGATTACATGCGTAGTTTTCGTAGACTGCGAAACAACTTTGATAACAAGTTGGTACGAAACATCCATAGTGTGTAAGCCATTTGGTGTTTAACAATTGTCCTTGCCTCCGTTGTAGAGCGTTGCCGTTTACCAGTTGATTCTGGACCTTGCTATGCTGCAATTCTGATGTTCTATTTTGACGACAGCATCGGAGAATGTCGACCATTCACATACGGTGGTTGTCAAGGAAATGAGAACAAATTCAAAACTCAAGAGGATTGCTATAAAACATGCGGTCAAGATGGACGAGATTATAAAATTGTTACACCAGGTATATGCGTATTATACACACCACAATTGATCATTGTAATTGTAATTCCGTGCGGTATTTGTTTTAACGTACTATCGAAGAGACGTAACTAAGTAACAAATTTTCTGCTACCTAGGGGATTGCTATGAGCCTCAGGATGCAGGAACTGGCTTGGAATACGAAGCCAGATGGTCTTTTAACGCTGACAAGGCTCAGTGTGAACCATTCTACTACCGTAAACAGGGTGGCAACCGAAATAACTTCCACGCGTACGAGGACTGTCTCGCCATGTGTGTTAGAGGAGGTGTGTATAGGGACTCGGACATTGAGATTGATAATGCCGTTTTGGAGACGTACATTATTCTTGTTTGCTTATGTTGCAGCATCAGTGCCTTGTAGACCTTTGGCGTGTGATCTGCAATGCCCGTTTGGATTTAAACAAGGTGAAGACGGGTGTCCAACTTGTCAGTGTGAAGATCCGTGTGAGGTAAATTTAACCTATTTCACAGTTCAGTGAACATGGTAAATGTACCACTCAGGGCCACTTCTGAGGATGATGCATGTTTTAATTTTTTGTTTGGGACTTTCAGAGATACGATTGCAGGGAAGGTGAAGAATGTATTTTGGAAGAGGTACAGTGTGTGACTGAACCTTGTTTACCCGTTCCAACATGCAGACCGAGTAAGTTGCAGCATTCTAACTTGCGAACACGAATCTTCAGTAATCATTACCGCCCGCATTCCGAAGGAATGGAGAAATACTGTTTTCACAGGTTTGTGTCTGTCCACACCGGGGTGGGGGGTATCCCTGGTCTCCGGTCCCACGTCCTTTCTGGGAGGTACTTTCCCTGGTCTCTGGTCCAATGTCCTTTCTGGGGTGGGGGGTACCCCAGTACTAGGCAGGGGTACCCTGGGCAG
>JBCAUG010718912.1:0-12711 GCA_038406175.1 Haplosyllis leylae | reverse complement strand
AGTAGCACAGCTTTACTACGTGACCCAGCACTCTCTCTTTCTAGGACACACACGGTACACACATTTATCTCTATGGGTGCAACTGACATTGCCAGAAACACCTCCAGGTTGATAGGACAGGACGCAATCCACACATGTTACACCATCACCCTCGGTTCCCGGTGCACATACTTCCAAGATCCAGAAGAAATTTTGGAAATAGAAAGAAAGGTATTTCGCGCATTTGAATTTTGGATAAATCTGTCGGGTACACATAATACTGACTGCTTTGAATACTTCTGGTTTGAGTGTTTCTTGTGCATACTGGTTAATGCTTACAGCATTAGGTGCTTCACTTCAATACTTACAGCATTGAGTACTTCCTGTTTGACCATTTGTGTCTGTGTTTTCTGGACATCTTGTACAGTTTGCATTCTCATTCTGACTTTTGTAGAATCCAGATTGACATTCAGAGCATGTTCCAGAACCATCTGGTTCGAATCCAGCAATGCATTCTGGAAGACAATGGAAAAGAATTCGCTGATTTTTCGTGGCTTAAATCAAAAGGTGATACCATCAGAAGTTACATATCTTGTGCACTGAAATTTTATTGTTCTGTATTTGTTTGACAAAACAACGTGACTCCAATGGACGGTCCACGGCTAGGCATTTTCTATTTGTCAAACGTTTGACAAATTTTCCTACAATTGTGTGTAGGAGACACAAAAAATCTTTCAGTAGCCTTCAGTCGTCTAGTTGAATTAGAGAAACTCCACACTAAATAGGGAAAACACGATTGATTAATAGTTCACCCATCACTAAACATTGCACAAACTCTGCTAGTTATCTGGCTTGTATTTATCAGTCATCACTGTAAATCTCACCCACTCGGCTGATTGTCTGGTTGATACCTAACACACCGATCACTAGATGTTCCACTAATTCCGCTGGTTGTCTGGTTGGTACTTACCACAATCATCACTAGATGGTGCACTGACTCTGCTGGTTGTCTTGTTGGTACTTATCACACTCATCACTAGACTTGTTGGTACTTACCACACTCATCACTGGATGTTGCACCAGCTCTGCTGGTTGTCTGGTTGGTTCCACAAGGCTGGCAGGATGTTTGATTGAGTTATCTATTGTAAGTTCCCTTTCCACACACAGCACAGTCAGTCCCATTGTCATAGGCACCAGTCATACATACTGGAACAAGTGGATTCTATTTGATTTATTTTTTCCTACTCGTCTAAAAATATTTGGCAATTTAATTCAGAGACTTCTTGAATATTCATATTGGGGAAGAAAAAGGAAAAGAGTCAATTCTGCTGAAATAATCATTGTATCAGGTTAAACACATTCAGTTGAAAAGTTTGCGACTGAGTAAGGAAAAGAAACTAGAAGTTTAATTTCAAAGCTTAAAGGAAGTAATGCGGGGAGAGGGGCCGTGGATGTGGAAGAAGTCATTTCACACTGAAAGTTTATCTGATGATCAGAATTTTATTTCACTAGTCTTGATGGCTGGTGTGAAGTCAACTACCTTACTGAATTATATATAATTTGGGACACACTTGACAGTTTTCTCTGAAGGTCAACTCAGACTTAGAATGATTGTACTTTACAAAGTGCCCCCCAAAAACAAACGTGATTGCTTCAACTTTAAATACGACGTCATGATGTTGCTTCATGTTCTTGTTCGTCTTGTCCGTCACGTTAAATGTAGTCACTGACGAACATATTATCTGAATGGTTCAAATTTGAAACTACTCACCACATTCCGAGACGTCTGTCCTCCCATTGCTCCTGGTTGTAGCTAATGCTGGGCACTGTGAGCACGATGTACTGTTCTGGACGGGACTGTAATTCCCTACTGGACAGTCCTCGCAACTATCTCCCACAAGTATTGTTCCAGCTTCACATAGTAAACCTGGAAGAAAATAGCTCTTGAAGGTATTTCAAAAACATTATTCTGACAAAATGCAATTCAGTATGCAAGGGAATGGCAAAATGGTGACTGTCATGAACGGTTGATCTCATTAGATAGCTTGAATCTTCGTTCATTTGCCAAAAAACAAGATTTTACCATGTTTCCAAATGCAAATTATTCCAAATTATTTCGGAATGCAAAATATAAAATTCACCACCAGGGAAACAATTCGGGAACATCAAATGAGGTTTTTTATGTTTGATATTTGCCTTATTGTTTTTTTTTTCAAAAACCAAAAACAACAGAACAACGTTTCACTAATCTGTTTACTTTTCATTTGATTTCTGATTTACTAACGCAATGATCATTTACCAAAATAGATGGCTGTTTTAAGGCAGATTTTTAATGTTGCATGGATTTAATAAAACTATTTTCAGTACCGAATCGAGTCCTTTCATCATTCGAAACCATATGGTTTCCGCACACTGAACAGGTGGAATTGTAATCCGGATTGACTGATCCATCCGGGCACTTCCTACAGGGTTCGGTCTGGTTGAACTCTGATCCAGGGGGACACACTGCAACAGATGTTTATCTTGCCTCTGTAATACTGCAGTTTTGTATGTTTGGACTGAGTAAAGAACAGGGCATCATTACATCTATTATAGACTGTGTAGTTTTCCTTAAATTATACAAAGCGTAATGCAACATTGTTAAGGTATACACATTTGGTTGTCAGACTGAATCTCTGAGAGCTTCATGAGGTCATACTCTATTGAATCTAGAAATGTTCCAAGTTCAAAAAATGAAGTAGTGCATGAAACAAAGTTTAGTTCAAACACGTGTTGTCCAACAGTGTTCAGTTAGCCCAGTCAGTAAGGCATCAGTCTAGATCACCAGAGATCCTTGGTTAAATTGCTACTGAAAGCAGTTATTTTGCTGAAATATTTTTTTTCTATCCCTGTGAGGTTTCATTGGTAACGGTGGCAACATTGTGTAGTTTAGGAAAACCTCGATCGTAAATCTAAAGCTTTACTTGAGAAGTCATCATATTTGGATCGTAATATGTTATGCAACTGCAAAACTGGTGAAAAGTTACCACATTCATTAAAGTTTTGTGAGCCCATGCGTACTGTTGTGAGCCCCACTTCATAAGGCATGAGGTTGTAACCTGAGTAAAGGAAAGGAAACCATTAGTTTTAAAAAATGCACAGGTTGTAAAAGAACGGTATAATCTTTATCAAAAGGAGAAAATTGGGAATTATGCCTGAACCAATCAGTGGTCTGCCGCGCTATAACCCCTATTCACTGAATCTGCAAAGGTGTGGAACAGGGATTTCAATTGGCCAGTTTGCACTCAATTTCGGCCTCTTAATTCAAAAGAAATTGCCTTATGGAAAGTGCACAGAATGTTCGTTTAGTCCTTTAGGATGCACGTTCGCTCCAACTGAGCTCGTCCTCTAGCAGTTAGGGTGTTACAACAATGTAACAATATAGAACGGGGGTTATCCCATATTTGTCTTACCACTGCAATTGGTGCAATCTGTATTGTTGTGGAATGTGTCTAACATGTATGTTCCTGTGGGACAAAGGGAACATCCGCCTGTTTCATTCATGTATTGACCAGATACACATCCTAATTAATTGAAAAATATATTGTTGTTACATCATTTCAAATGGGGGATCAACATGTTTTCGTCTCCTTGACTAAAACTTTAGTGAAGCAAAATAAAATTTGTCTTTCTTAGAATTTTAATAGGTTTTATGACACAGACCATTTAATTGTGGTAATTTTACTATGAAACATTATGCTTCTTTTTTTCTACTCGATTTACTTGGTAGTCTTCCTCAGCAACATTACTCCTGCCTGTAATCTGTGTAGAAGAACTTTGATCGATCAGCTTGTTGATTTAAAGAGACCATGAGGATTTACTTGGACCGAATATTCCCTTTCTTCTTCTGAGAAAAAAACAGCTTCCCTACCACACCCCAACTCGTTGACGGTTCCATTGTTTTCAGTGGTACTTCCGGCTGGGCATGGTATACAGGAAGTACTATTTTCTACGTTGTTGTAAGTTTCTTTAGGACAATTTTGGCATCCATCTCCATCCACTTGTGTTCCAATGGGACAAAACAGAACTAAAACATGAGAAATCATTCATATGTGGTCATATACTTAATTAAGGTTACAGAGAGTGTATCACAATTAACTCAGCAAACCTGCAACACTCCACAGAAGAAATAGACAACTACCTACCACAGTCGTTGGAGCTATTTGATCCTTCAAATTCTGTTGTCTCTAAGTCTGCAAAGAGTACACAGTCAACACAGAATACTGAAGGATGCTTTTGTTATTCAGATTCTAAATTTTACTTGCCTACAAATCTTTGTTTCTGGTTACCTCTTCTGTAAAACTATTTTCTTAATTACAATATCTCTACCCTTATGAATATATCAAAATATACTCTCTTTTACACACCTGTGCAGTTGGTACAAGCTGTGTTGTTGTGGAATGAATCTGACATGAAAGTCCCTGTGGGACAAAGGGAACATCCTCCTGTTTCATTCAAGTATTGTCCAGATACACATCCTGTAATATAAGGAAGTTAAGTCAGAAAACATTGCATTCCACAATGGCCTATTTTTGGTCATTCGTAGATGTATCTTATTGGGTTGTGGAGGGGTTTGTGCCTACAGTTTTCGGACATTTTACACACGAGGTGAAAATTATTAAAGTGACATGTATGCAAGATGAGGTTGAACCCGTGCGAGGTGAGAATGAAATGAACATTGGAAAACTTGGAAAAACTGAAAATGTTACTTTGGGTGGATTCGACCTTTCGTAGTCATATAGATCAATCTAGGCCTAATTTTTTTCCTGAGATGTATACTTTTTTTTCGTGTCTATATCTAGATTTAGATACATATTTTTATATATAATTTTGCTTGCCTGTGAGGAATAAGGATAAGCCTCTGATACCTACCACACTCCCATTCATTCACAGTTCCGTTGTTTTCAGTCGTGCTCCCTGTTGGGCATGAGATGCAAGTGGTAGCATTTTGTATGTTGTTGTAGGTCCCCCTTAAACATTCCTGGCATCCATCTCCATCCACTTTTGCTCCAGTGGAACAGAACAAATCTAAATGGAAGCCATCAAGTGGCACAAAACTAACTCACAAGATATTGATATTGAATTTCTATTGAAATGAAAGACAGCTTCAGAGAAAATAATCTCACAGGCAAGAGGATTGTATGGTATGCTGATAGATTTCCTAGGCCTATTTAGACACCATATATTGAGCATATTAACACACAAGCCGTTACTCTACAGCATACGTACCACACCCAGTCCTGTCACTATTTACAACCATGTTGGTTCCACATGGACTACATGTTGAGTTGTAATCCGGATTGAACATTCCAGACTGACATGGTGAACATACATCTAGGACCTGTAGCATAATATCTGTACCCGGAGGACACACTGGAGGTAAAATTGCATTAGTTATGTTCTAAATGGAATAAAATCTCCCATGTTAAGTTCACGATTAAGATCTAGATTTATTATTGATCACTTGGATTAACAACTAAGTTGTGAAATTTTTATTAAGTTTGACAATTTTAAATATTTATTGCTCAAATCAAAGTGTAATTTCTATTTATTAATTTAATTTCTTTTATTATTTTATTTATGACAAATTACCACATTCACTGGCATTGTTGGAACCTTCAGACATTGTTGTAACAACCACTTGAGGTGGCCTTGCTGGAGTTTCTATAAAACGAAGATGTGAAAGAAAGAAAGGAAGTAAATTTTCTGTGTTCATATCGACAGTAATTTTGATAATACAATATTTAAGATGCGATAAGTAATCACGGAGATGACATTAACAACTTGTATAGAGCAAGTAACAGACAAGTTGCTGTGCACACTGTTCAGCATACTCGAGTCCGAGTTTTAGTCCCACCAATGCCTGAATATCCGTGGATCAAAAAGGTTCAGCTGTAATGCTGGCCATTTAGAGGCAAGCAGGTGTTGCACCGGGGATGAAGCTCCGGAATCCATTGAAGGCTGGCAATAAAGTATGCAAGCAAGGATCCATCTTGCCTTTGAAACCCATTGCAAACATGACCAAAACTTGGGTATTAGTGGTCCCACAAGAGGATATTGTCTTCCAAAATATTAAAAGAAAACAGGCAAGTTATGAAATTAACTTTTTCCATTATTTCGCTTACCACTACAAACCATACAAGATGTGTTGTTGTGGAATGTGTCTTGCATGTATGTTCCGACGGGACAAAGAGAACATCCTCCTGTTTTATTCAAGTATTGTCCGGAAACACACCCTAACACGAAGAAGACCTGGATAACTCATCTATTGTTACAAGCAAAAACCAAATGCGTTTCATCCTCTGTACGTCGATAAAAAATAGTTCTTAAAACTCATTCCCTACTGTAAGTGATCCAGAAATACAAACCATGACAGTCATTTGTTTCTTGTCCTATTTTTCAGGGTAAGGCGGCATGGTCCTATTGGATTCCTGGATTTGCTACTGCACAGGGTAAGAATTCTGTTCTCTTGCATGTTTCACAAATGTCAACAGAAGATAAACCAAAAGTATTTACTCACCACACCCCGAGGCGTTAACAGTTCCATTGTTTTCAGTTGTAGTTCCTGCTGGACAATCTGTGCAATTAGTTGCATTGTCTGCATCTGAGTAAGTTCCCTTGGGACAATCCTGGCATCGATCTCCAAGTACAACTGTTCCAGAGACACAAAACAGCCCTGCCACGAAAATTAAGGAGATCTATTGCATTAATATCTTTTGGATGTTTCCATGTTTAGCATATATCTAAAGGATTAACGCAAAGATCAACTTTCACTCTAAAAACATACCACATTCGGTGCTATCACTGTTTGGCGCCATGTTGGTTCCACAATTACTACATGTTGAGTTGTAATCCGGATGGAATAACCCAGGCGAACATTTGGAACATATCCCCAGATCTCTTCCATCAGGCCAGTCTGACCACAAGCATAAAAAATAAATCTTACAAATAGTTCTCCAAAGACCCAGACAGGTGTCAACAATCTCTCCTTTTCTACCCTCCTCTTCTGAAGGAGGTACTGGAATCAACTTAGTTAGATTGAAATGACTTTCAACACATTTAAGCTACACAGATTAGCTCTATGATGGAGAGATGTCAATAGGAATACACTCACACTTGCACCCTTAACCTGACTGGTCCAAAATAACCATGGATCATGCAGAGGGATCAAATTGGTTCACAGGGGTGTGCATTTGACAGAAATTTGCTAATTGGACTAAAGTGGAGGGTAGTAGCATGATCAGGGTGTGATTAATTCATGACCATAAAGGAAGTGTGTGATCATTGTAACCATACATACTACATGCTAAATTAATTGCATTGAGTAAGATAATACACAAGACCACCCCACAGGCTTCCAAGTACTTTATTACTGTGTTACAAAATGTGCCCATTCAATTTTACAAAGTAATTAGCTGTATAAATTTTGGTGAAAAAATTTAAGCACATATTGGTGACAGTGAAACAAAAAAAAGTTAAACAATCAGCATCAAATAAAATGTAAAGCCAGTTTAAATTACCCTATTGGTTGTGATTTTTCCCAAAGAACTTATCGCCACTGTGTACGTTTATTCATTGTGTACTTTTGAAAAAAATTAAAAATATCAAGGAGTGAACAATTTCACTAGGTGACTCATCTCGCGTGAGATTTACTCCAGATGGGATTTACGCAAGATGGGATTTACACAAGATGTGATTTACACAAGATAAGATTTATGGAAGATTAGATTTACGCAAGATGAGATTTGTGCAAGATGGGATTTATGCAAAATGGGATTTATGCAAGATGGGATTTATGCAAGAAGAGATTTACACAAGATGAGATTTACACAATATCTCATGTGAATACCCCCTACCCCCTTGGCCCCCCACCCCCCACCCCCACCTTCTGTATTGGAGGTTCATTTCAATCCCACCTCGCATGCTCCCCTCCACACAAAAATAATATCTTTCATCTGATGTTCAACTCATCTCATGTAAATCTCATCCCACGAGAGTGAATCTCATCTCGCATGAGTGAATCTCATCTCACATGAGTAAATCTCATCTCATGTGAGTAAATCTCATCTTGCATGAGTGAATCTCATCTCGCATGAATCTCATCTCGCGTGAATCTCATCTCGCATGAATCTCATCTCGTAGCTTTAATGCTCATAAATCTAAATAATAATAAACTTAATACAGTGTAATAATTTGTTACCACAATCAGTTTCATTGTTGGATCCCACCGACATTGTTGTAACTGATACCAAACCTGGTGGTAGGGGAACCGGATCTACATTTTGTGAATATTCAATATGGTCAAATAAGTTAAATATCTTATCAGCAAATTAATTGCATTGAATCAGGGTGTCCATTTCAAAACTCTTAACAGTTATTATCTTCAAAATGTGAAAAAGTTAGAAATTTCTGTTGTCCAAATATCAAATCTTGCCGATTGTTTTTATCAGATAAGCTTTTATCATTTGGGATTTACTCATTTGTGATCGTATTTATCTTACCGCTGCAGTTGGTACAAGCTGTGTTGGCATGGGATGTGTCTGGCATATAGGTCCCAATAGGACAAAGGGAACATCCTAATGTTTCATTCACATATTGTCCAGAAACACATTCTTAAAAAAATGGAAAAGTCACCTTAAAGCAACTTGATGAATAAATTAATTCGCCATTTTTCACCAAACGATTTTTTGAATCCTCTAAAAGGAAAAAGTTGCTATGTTTGCAAACAATGAAAAACGTTTGCTCAGAAATGAACAAAAATGCTAAGAATTATTTTAATTGCCCTAGATCGACAGTGGGTACTAACATGTCTTTAAGATTTTGACATTTCGTCAAAGTCAATTTGTCATCATTTTTCTTTAAAAAGAAATAAAATTCCATTATTCTATGTTAAAAAAACTGTAATTTATATTAGTTCTGTATGCCTAAGATGTATTTATCAAGTATATTTTTGTCAAATATGTTAAAATTATTACCTGGAACAGTTGGCACAGCGATTGTAGTTGAATGCTCTGGAAACGTTACCAAAATCAACAGTTGCGCTGTAGTAATCAGCTTCATAATGACGTCATTTCTAGTACAGAAAAAATCTCAGTTAGGAATATGAGAAATAAGCAACATAAATGCATGTTCCTATTCATGGACTACTGTTTCTATGACAAATTACGTCAATATGTGAGGAAATGTGGGCATCAACCAAAATATTAGGCAGTGAAAGTTTCACTAGGTGGCTTGTTGGGCGTGAAGGGCACAAAAGGTGCAAAGGGCACAAGGGGCACAAAGGATGTGAAGGGTGCAAAGGGTGTGAAGGTGCAAAGGGCACAAAAGGTGCAAAGGGTGTGAAAGGTGTGAAGGGTGTAAAGAGTGTGAAAAAGGGCATGAAGGGTGAATAACTACGTTTTTGAGTCTCCAACACTTCTGAGTACAAAAAGGCCAAACAAGTTCGATTACAACATGTAGTGTTGAAATGTCCCCTCCCCCTCAAAGTGGATTCACCATCCAATCTACATTCACTGAATGGCAAAAGGCATTCATAGGTACCCTCTACAGGCCCAAAATTTTGGGTCAAAAGCCGAAACCAACCAGTAACAAGAAAGTCCTCATGCATGAATGCAAGAGGCATACCGACCGTGGCATAGCAAACCTATCCCAAGGGATACAAACAAAAATTGAAAAAAAAATTAAAAAAAAAATTTTCGGGGGGGGAGTATCCCCAGCTGGACTGGGTACCGCCCTGTCAACGGACAGACACCTGTGAAAACATTACCTCCTCTCGTACTACGTACGCGGTCGGTAAAAATGAGCCACCAATTAATCAGTGTGTTGGTACAAGCTGTGTTGCCGTATTATGTCGGGCAAAGTATATACCTTTCAGAATCATTAAAATACTGACCGATTACACGTCCTTCGTCGCAAACTGACTTACACAGGTAGCCATGAACAAAGGAGACAATCTTCCTGCAGGAAAACGTGAGAGGTGTACCACCCGCAAAGTAACCTGTCCTCGGGGGGGGGGTACCTTATCCTTGCCAGAGGGCAGGGGTTATCCTATCCTGGCTAGGGCCCCCCTGACTACAGGCCTGACTGGGTAACCCCCTGGCCACAGGCCTGACTGGGTACTCCTCCCCTAGCTACAGGCCTGACTGGGTTACCTCCCCTGGAAAGGACCTGAGTTCAGAGACCAGGGAAAGGACCTGAGATCAGAGACTGGGGTACCCCCTCCCTGTGAATAGCCAAACAAATTGAAAATATTACCTTCCAATCGCACTGCGTGCGCGGGCGGTAAATAATCTGTTTAATATCATTTTAATACCTATTGCATTTCGCTGATCATTGAACTAATGAGCAGTTATTTAAGAGCTACTAACATAATACAACTTCTGGTGTTTTTAAATTTCTTCAAATGTCAGTACGCTATTTTGTCAGAATCTCTGATCCTTTGTTCAAGCTCATGTTTTTATTGAATGACTTGTTTTGACTTATTTGAAAGCAATGAGAAGAAACATTTGATTAAAATTCATCAAGGGTAATTAAGCTCTACAGCGGAAAATTTTCAATTTCTTGAAAAGAAGCTTTGAAGGTGAAATTTGTAATGAAGATTTTGAAATATCAAACTGCAAAAAATAACTAAGTCATGTGACGTTTCAAGAAGTTATGCCATTGATCCATAGATTTCAATGGGAGTTTGGGTCATCTTTGTGGCAAAATTACTCATTAATTGTTTGATAAATGTTACCTAGAATTTTGCAAATATTTCAAGCTATAATTTTTATAAAATTATTTTCTTAAAATCTTTGAACAGTTTGTCCCATGTCTTCTTTCTTAAATTTCAGGTTTTCATTGGCAAAAATGGAAAAAAATTGTTTTTTACTTCAATCAAGATGAAAATGTTGGTAACATTCCTCAGGAAACTTGATCGAAAATTAAAAAAGTGATCATCGTGACAGCATCAGTTTGCTGTGGGAATAGATTCAAGCATCTCACTGCAGCCTGCTGGCAGCCAAATTTTATGCATGGGGTCAAAAAGTGTTTAAAAATCTAAAATTGAAACAAAAAAGTTTCTTCAAATATACAATATAACAAGAAAGTCCTCATGCGTGAGTGCAAGAGGCATACTGCCCTCTGCGTAGCCAACCTATCCTAAGGGGAGGGGTACCCTAGCTGGGGGGTACTCCAGGTGGGGGGTACCCCAGTCCTTGCTGGGGGTGGGGGTACCCCAGTCCTGGATGGGGAGTACCCCCCTCCTGGCCAGGGGGCCCAGTCCTGGCAGGGGGGTACCTAAGTCCTGGCCAGGAGTGGGGAACACCATCCAGGCTGGGAGGGGGTATCCCATTCGTGACCAGGGGGTGTACCCCAGTCCTGGCTGGTGGTACCCCAGTCCTGGCCAGGGGGGCACCCCAGTCCTGGTTGGGGTACCCCCCTGTGGACTGACAAACATGACTAAATCTATTACCTTCCCCCATCCTTCGGATGGCGGGTGGTAACAAAAGTGTGTACTTGTATAATTGAAAGTACCAGCGGTGTGCAGGATATTTTTGCCAACGCACAAAATACACTCACCGTTACCACATGACAATTTATGAACTGAATCTTATCCTTCCCATTACATTTCGATTGATCATTCAAGTTTTTATTTGCAAATAAGATGAAATTGACACTTTTGTACAATATTGACATCAAGAAGTTTCAAAGATTTTAAAGTTATTTCCACTGGAATTAAATTCACTGGGTTCAATAGTAAATTGTTCTGCCTGCTAAGTTAACCTGGCATGTGTTAGTTTGGAAATCTTTAAACTGACCTTTGTTCCTGAACCTCTTGTCTTTTTTAATTTAGATAGATGTTCAGCTGGAATCAATAAAGCACCATTTTAGAAAGATCTTAAAGTTCATAAGCAATGACAGATTAGCTTTGTAGATTAAACTGTAAGTGATTGTAGTGATTGTAGATCTAGGTTGAACCTGCACTGGAGGTAGGTTTATTTTATATGGAAAATTTTAAGTCTTCAATATCGATTATTGTAGATCTACAAAATTGTGAAGTGGATTACTTCAGTATGGAACATTGGCCAGAGCAACTACACGCTTCTTCATTTGCCTCATTGCATTAAGTTGGGCCCCGTAGTGTAGTGGACAGCGTTTAGCGGGATGGAGGAGGTGATAGGCAGTATCTTTGTAAGCCACAGTTTCACCTGACTAAAAGTGCAAAAACTGATACCAGCACTATGTGGGGGGGGGGGGACATGATTGTGCTAACTGTTCGTGGGATGTTTGAGCAACACCTCATTTTGTCATCATCATGAGGTGGCAGCCTACTTGGCCAATAAACTCACCCCAAGGTTTGGTTCCTTGCAAGTGGGTTTATGGCTGGGAAGTTAAGTTGTGAATTACAAGTGATATTGTTCTGGACAATAATACCTGCGGTATATCAAGTGCAGAAACTTTTACTTTAATTGTTTAGATGGAAGTGTGGTGGTTGTTTATATTCTGATGGTTCCCTCATGTAATTCTGTGTGCAAAAGTCGCACAGCCTTGACAGCACGTGGCCTTTTCATGAGTCGGGAGCACTTACATATCTTGAACCATAAATGCTCACCCAACAGGTAAACTGGCTAACCAATGGACCAGCGAGGAGGAGATGCTACCCATTACTGGAGATACTTTTCAGCATAACTTCAAGGGCAACATGTCCATTGT